>PVKZ01003843.1:0-111451 GCA_004027375.1 Macroglossus sobrinus
TAGGAGATGTATCTTTGGAGATGACCGTGTGCCCTTTTCAGAAGCAGGACTGATCCCTCCAAATTGTCCCTGGGATGGAGCAGGCTCCACTCTGCCCGGGTCCCTCTCACAGGCAGCGTTTTCTTAGTCCCAGGCATTCCTTAGGTCCGGCCACCCTACTCCTGACTGCTCCTTTTCTGCTGGTTGCAGAGATAGTGTAGTTTCCTGTTTTGGTTTATTTTTTTTTTAAGGACCTGCAGGCAAAGGGGAGGTTTAAAATCCGAGGCGTCAACCGGGCTGCCGTGAGAGCGCAGCGCATTGGGAATAACCGTGTCCCCTCGCTGCCCCGCAGGCGGACTTTGCCATAGAGGCTCTGGCCAAGGCCACCTACGAGCGCCTCTTCCGCTGGATCCTCAGCCGCGTGAACAAGGCCCTGGACAAGACCCACCGGCAGGGGGCTTCGTTCCTGGGCATCCTGGACATCGCGGGATTTGAGATCTTCGAGGTAAAACTCGGCAGGGTCACGACAGCCGTGGGTCTTGGCTGTCTGGAAGGAAGCTATAGCCCTAGGAGAATTCATTATTTTGGAGAAAGGCAGGCAGATAGATGGCTACGACAGGGTGGACGGCTGTCTGGTTAAGGCTGGACCCTCGAGGGTGGCAGAGACCGAAATCCATCTGGGAGTGTATGGGTTCGCGAGGCAGAGAGGGCCAGGGGGACAGCTGGGTGCAACAGGACCTGCTGTCCTGCCATCGCCCTCTCCCCACTGTCCCCCACGTGGGACTCTGGCTCCCTCGTCCAGTGGGCTGTCCCCTCACGGTGCTGCCGCAGGTCTAGGCTGCCTCTCAGCCACCCTGGCAGGTCCAGCTGTTTCCAGTGGTTCCCACCGCAGTGCTAGAACTCAGTCTCTCTGACTCTTACTCACCCGAGTGGGGCTGCGTGGTCACCTCAGAACCCCCAGCACTGCTGTCAGGGTCCTGCCCGACTTCATGTAACGTAACCGTGGCTGCAGGATGCCCCGCCCAGGGGTTGGAGGGAAGGTCTCAGTTGAAAGAGAAAGTCTGAAGATTCTCAAATGTTCCATAACTTATCTACTATGGAATTACTCCTTCTCTGAGCCTCAGTGTCCACATCTGCAAAGTGAGGGTGATAAAACACCTCGCGGGGTTATTCTTCCTATAAATCACGGTGTTGATGGAGGAGGTCAGCATCCTTAAGACAGTGTGTGCGTAGGCCACGTGACATGAGAACAGGTCAATCTGGCCAGCCTCTGTTGGGGCCCGAGCCCCCTCTGGGTGCAGAGATGGCAGGACAGGCTCTGGAAAGGGGGTCCGTGTCGGGGCTCCGTCCGGGGTAGAGCTGCCCGACCGAGTCCCCTGACTGTGCGTCTGAGGTGCTCACTGGGCCTCCCGCTGTCCTCCCGCCGGGCTCAGGTGAACTCCTTCGAGCAGCTGTGCATCAACTACACCAACGAGAAGCTGCAGCAGCTCTTCAACCACACCATGTTCATCCTGGAGCAGGAGGAGTACCAGCGCGAGGGCATCGAGTGGAACTTCATCGACTTCGGCCTCGACCTGCAGCCCTGCATCGAGCTCATCGAGCGGCCGGTGAGGGCCTGCACCCCACTCGCACGCGTGCGCGGGCTCGCGCGGCCGGCACGTGGGCCCTGCCCGCCCCGCCGGGCACGGCCTCCCCCGGGGCCTTGCGAACTCAGTCACACTGCCCCTTAACCCGTATTTTAACACCAAAGGTATCGTTTTATTTCTCTTTCTCTCCCTCCCTCCTTCCCTTGCCTCCTCTTTCCCTCCCCTCCCTCTCTCTGTCCCATTCATTCATTCCCAAAGTCAGGAGTCTGTTTTGTTCACGAATGGATGTATCCCAGACTACAACCATGCACAAAGTAGATGCCCAGTGAATAATGGTTGAATGACTATTTGCTGAGCACCTAGTATGTGCTGGCTCCCTCTTCAGGAGGGATGGATGTAACGGGGAGTGGGATGAACTTGGCCCCTGCCCTCCTGGAGGAGCAGGTGATGAAACCAGACAAACGAATAATGCAGCTAAACGCCTGGTAAAGCCAGAGTGGAGAACAGGGAGGCCTGCACTGCTCAGAGCGGCCAGGAAGCTTCTCTGATCTCAGTCCTGCAGTGAAGACCCTTCCCTCAGAGTCTGTGCAGATTGGGCCATGCTTCTGACACCTTGCTTTAGACTGTCTCCCACAGGGAGACACTTCACTAGAAGGAGCCCTGAGGGAATCTGTATACAGAGCAAGGAATTCCTTTTGCGAGAAGTGTGAAATCTTTGTGACGTTGCTTGTGCTGCCCACCAGGGGGCAGCAGCAGCACGTCCCTGCTGCTCTATCCCTAGTGCTGGTCCACTGGCCACGTGATAAATTGTGGACAGATTCTGGGGGCAGGGAGGAGGGCACACATTCACCTTAATATATGAGCAGTTACGGTAGAAGAGCTAGGGGGCTGCTATGTGTGTGTGTGTGTGTGTGTGTGAGCGGCCAGCTCGCCCTGGCGAGGCTGAGGCCTGGGCGCCCTTGCTCTGACCCCACCCTCCGTGCCCTCCGCAGAACAACCCCCCCGGTGTGCTGGCCCTGCTGGACGAGGAGTGCTGGTTCCCCAAGGCCACGGACAAGTCCTTCGTGGAGAAGCTGTGCTCGGAGCAGGGCAACCACCCCAAGTTTCAGAAGCCCAAGCAGCTCAAGGACAAAACCGAGTTCTCCATCATCCACTATGCCGGGAAGGTACCAGCTGAGTTGCCCCACGGCTGCCTCTGTCCCGGGGGACGCAGGCGGGATGCTCAGAGGAGGAACAACTTGGGAGTGGCAGAGCCCAAGGGGTCTGGTATAAATCACATCCCAGCCAAGTCCTATGAAGGATTCGTCCAAGCATCCGTCAGGGACAAGATACGTACATTAGCCTCTCCAATATATTCCAGCCCTGGGGGCCAGGCAGTTCTTTCTTATGTAGACTTTTCCTGTTGCAAGTTAAACCCAACAGGAAGGGCCAACCAAGACAGCGACCAGTAAACCCATGTTTAGGTCCGATAAGGATCTCACTTATCACGGCCTTGGCTTCGCCATTGCCAGTCTGTGCCGTCCAGGGAAACCTGTGATGGTTGTCACCATTGTCACTGTCGACTCCCCCACCATCCCTCCCTCCCTCCCTCTTCTTCATCCTCATCATGTCATGGCTATGACTGTACAAGGCCCTCCCCTGCAGCTCCTGAGGGGCCTGGATAATGTAGAGAAGACAGAGCTTGGTCTGGTTCATAGAATCTTAGAGCATGTTCTTGACTCCCCGGTATGCCCACTGCATCATGGGAACAGGCAATGCCCGAAACCAGGAGTTGGCAAACTACAGCCCATGCACCAACTCTGGCCCACAGCCTGTTTTTGTAAATAAAGTTTTATTGGCACACAGCCACACTCATTTGGTTACATAATGCCCATGGCTGCTGTTACGCTGTAATGGCAGAGTTGAGTGAGTAGTTGTGACAGACTGTACGGCCCACAAAGCTGAAAATACTTACTATGTGGGGCTTTACCGAAAAAAGCTAGCCAACTCCTAACCGTACACTCAAGGGAGCATACGCTTCCTTAGGCACATAGAGGTAATGCTTTTCTTTTCCCCACTTTACAAGTGGTTTCATTCAGTCCCCTCTCCCATCAGGCCTGGCCATCACCGTAACAACCCACAGCCCATAATAACCTGCCAGAGCTACTTGAGCTGTCGCTTCCATTTTGTAGTCATGGCAATAAAATCAAGGCCTTGGTCACGGTCAGCGTTCGAGTCGGGAACTTACATCCATATGTCAAAGTCTTCAGGGCACAAAAATCATGCTCATCAGAGAGGGGGAGAGAGGTCCCCTAACTTAACTTAAACACCAGGCTTGTTGTCAGGCCTTCTCTGAATGAGGGCGCGGTGTTTGCCGTCAGCAGAGCTCCCCACCTTTTGGAGGGCGCGGGTGTTGTGCCAGAACCGGAGTGGAGACTGGGCCTCCCCAGCACGGCTACCTTGGGCCGATGCCCTACTGTGCGCAGGGCCCTTTGAAGTATCGGCGTGTTGGTTTCTTTATTGTTGTTTGCGTGTTCCCAACCTGGTGGCCGATGTCACTCCCCCTTTGACCTCGGAAGACCGGGGAGGGCAGCTGGGGGATGCGGGCCCTGCCTTGAGTTCGTACGCAACGCGGGAGCCGCTGACGGGCGGGGTGGTGCTCGGCAGGTGGACTACAACGCCAGCGCCTGGCTGACCAAGAACATGGACCCGCTGAACGACAACGTGATCTCCCTCCTCAACGCCTCCTCGGACAAGTTTGTGGCCGACCTGTGGAAGGATGGTAAGGCCCTCCTGCCTGGGCTGGAGAGCAGGCGGGGTCCTCCGCCTCCTTCCTGCCGCCCCAGGGCCCACACCTGGTCCCCGGAGGGGCGGGCCTGCGTGGGGGCGGGGAGTGGGCAATATGGGTGAGTGCTAGTGACGTCTCGTTGACACATTCAGCCACCTCCTGCGTGGTGACCCCCCGAGATCCTCAGTCCTGTACCCGGACTCCAGGGAGAAGGTCCTGAGATCAGGGCAGTGATGGAGGAAGTAGTGTTCAAGGCGGGGTGAGCTGGGTGCCCCCACTGAGGGTCAGGAAGACTGAACTCCGTCTCGTCTCTGCCATGCCTTAGCTGTCAACGATCTTGGACTAGTCCCTGACCGTTAAGCTTCGGTGTCCTCGTTAGTAAAAGCAGGAAAATAATAAGAGTTCCCACCTCTCCTGGCATTATTGTGAGGGTACAAGTAGACCAGTGGCACTCGAGCATGAGCGTGCGTCAGGACTACCCGGGGCTTGTTCAAACTCAGGTCACTGGGCCCCACCCCTAGAGGTTCTGAATTAGCCGGTCCGGGAGCAGCCTGGGAATCTGCATTTCGAACAAGCTTCCTGGGGGTGCTGATGCCGCAGGCCTGGGGACCACACTCTGATCCCCTCTGAGAAACACGTGGGGCATAGGTGATCCACGTGAAGTGCGTGGCACCTGCTCAGTACGTGCCGGCCACTGTCACGAGGAGGGGAGCGGGGTTTGCTGCTTTTGCTCCTGGACCTCAGAGCCTGTGGGCCTGGGGCTTCCAGGACTGGCCACCCTTGTTTCAGTCATGGGGTTCATCTGTGCCAACATGGAGCACCACCAGGTACCAGGCCCCTGGGGATGGAGTGACAGTATCTTATCCTGGGTTTCCCTCACACTGAGCCTCATCACTAACCCAGAACGGCCCTTCCCTCAAGGAGCCCATGGTCTTGTAGGAGACACAGACAGGCACAGAGAACCTAACAACACCAGGAGCAGGAATGATGCTACCTCATGCCAGTGGCGTTGAACTCAAAACCACCAGCAACCAACTGGACCTAATTGGCATCTGTAGACCACCTCATTTAACAACAGCGGAAATATGCATTGTTCTCAAGCTCCCAGGGCACATTCACCAAGACAGACCACCTTCCGGGCCATACAACTCACCTTAAGAAATCTAAAAGAACCAATGATACGGTGTCTGCTCTCAGACCACCATGGAATTAAACCTGAAATCAACAACAGAAGCATAACTGGAAAATCCCCAAATACGGGGAGATTAGACGACACCTTTCTAAATAGCATGTGGGTCGAAGAAATTTTCTCTTTGACCCGTGTGTTATTTAGAAGTGTTTGTGTGTAAATTTTCTCAGGACAAATGAAAAGATAGGTTGAACTCAATGAAAATGAAAGCACGACTTATCAAAATTCGTGGGATGCAGCAGAAGCCGTGCTTTGAGGGAAATTTATAGTAATGCCAGTGGGTTGGACTTGGTATGTGTAGCACCTGCTGGGCCGGTGGGAATCTCTCATTCCAGAATGTTGATGATGGTGGTGGTGGTGGTGGTGGTGATAATGATGATGATGATGATGATGATGATGATGATGACATAATAACAATACCACCCCCACCTGCTCTTTGCTGAGCACTCTTTAACATGCCAGTGTCCTACGTTGGGGTGTTTGCTACGCCTTCTGCTCCCAAATATTCTTTCCTTGAATAGCTACCTGACTCCTTTCTTGTCTCTGCTCAGATATTAATTTATGAGAGAGACACCCCATCACCACATCTAAGAGCCCTCCATCCCCTCTTCCTCTTTGCCCTGCTTTATCTTTCTGAGCACGTCCCACCACTCAAAACATTGTATACCGATTATGGGATCATTGTCTCCTTCCACAAAATACGAGCCACGGAGAAGGGACACAGGGTCTGGTTTATTCACCTCTGGATCCCCAGGGCCTGGCACCTACTAGCCTCTCCATACATAGTTGGTAGATGACGGATTGCAGGAGGGCAAGGAGGGAAGCGCTTCACGTGCCTTATTTGCTTGTTCCTGCCCGAGGAGGTCGGTGCTGTGATCGCCTCCATCCTGTAGAAGGAGAAGCTGAGGCACAGAACGGCGCCAGCCCAAGGCTGTGCCGAGCAGGATTTATTCCTGGACCTCTGTGACAGCGTCCGAGAGAATCTGTCCTTTCTGTCACTCAGGAGCTCTCAGGATTTCCCAAGTAGATGACACATGGAAGGCAGCCCCGCCGACCCCTCCCGTCACCCCCTGGCGGCAGAGGAAAGGCTGGGGGACGCGGGGCCTCCCCCTCGGGGCCTGGCCCTCCGGCCTGTTGGGGTGGGGGGCCCCTCGCTGGGCCAGAGGCTGACGCCGCCCTGGATGTGTCCCGCAGTGGACCGCATCGTGGGGCTGGACCAGATGGCCAAGATGACGGAGAGCTCGCTGCCCAGCGCCTCCAAGACCAAGAAGGGCATGTTCCGCACGGTGGGGCAGCTGTACAAGGAGCAGCTGGGCAAGCTGATGACCACGCTGCGCAACACCACGCCCAACTTCGTGCGCTGCATCATCCCCAACCACGAGAAGCGGGTGCGGGCCCCCGCCGGGGCGGCCTCAGGGTCCAGGGGGCGGGCGGGGCGGACGACGCAGGCAGCGGGGCGAGCAGCACGCCTGACCCCGCAGCCCGAGGGCTCCGTCTGGCACGGGCGGAAGCTCGTCTGAACCTGGTACCCGTCCCCCCCGATCCTGGGGGTGGGGAAGCGTGGGGGGGCGTGGGGTGGAGGAGGGACACGTCCAGGGACTTGAGGGCCAGAGATGGTGAACACGGACCTTACCATGCGGTTGGTCCTTACTCCAGTTAATATTTACTGGGCTCCTACCTGTACCAGCTGCTGGATAGATTAGAGTCCTTTCCTGCTAATTTCTTACACTCTTAGTGCAGGGGTGCTCAGCCGGGGACACTTGTGTCCCCCCACCCAGGGGACATTTGGCCATCTCTGGAGACATTTCTGATTGCCATAACTACTGGCCTGCAGTGCCTAGAGGCCGGAAGGCTGCTAAATATCCCCCCCAGTGCACAGGACGGCCCCCCCACAGCAGATAACGGCCCCCCAGCAGATAACGGCCCCGCCCACGTCTGTAGTGCTGAGGCCGTGGGAGGCCCCGTGGGGGAGGCGGACACACAGGCTCATAAGGGTGGTGCCGTGTAGTAACTCATGGGAACACCAGGCAGCCTCGGGGCCCAGAGAGTGGGCGCTTCGTGAAGGCACCAGCGTGGTCACGTGGAGAGCAGGGCGGGGAGGGCGTCCTCCTGGGCAGAGGGAAAAGCGTGGAGGTGAGAAATAGAAGTGTAAGATCTTTGCAAGAAAACGCCAGGTGGGCGGCTTCGTGTTGAAGGGTGCCAGTGCGAGGTAGGGACAGGGGACACGGGGCTCTGTCAGTGGTCAGGAGCTAGAGCGGGGAGTTCCTCGGAGGCTGGCCAGAGCCTGGCTTTCCTTCTGTGATATCCGTGGGGCGTTTTAACGCTGGGGTATGTGTCATGATCACATTTACGGTTTAGAAACCAGGGGAGGGATGCAGGGGAGGGGCAGGACTGGGGGCGAGAAGGCCAGGCAGGAGGAGACGGTGTGAGTGGACGGCAGAGATGACGGCCAGCGGAGAGGAGCGGGAGGTAGGAGCTGGTGATGGACAGGAAGCGAGGAAGAGGGAGGCAACCGGGAAGAGCCCCCGTTTCTGGGCAGGTAATGTCAGTGCCACCAAGTACGAGAGCAGCGTCACCCGGTGCTCGCGATGAGTTTTGGCGGCCCGGCGAGGTGGGCCACCCAGGCCCGAGATGCGGGGCCCGCCGCCCCGAGGCCCCCTGGCCCACTGCTCTTTCCGCGTCCGCAGTCGGGCAAGCTGGACGCCTTCCTGGTGCTGGAGCAGCTGCGCTGCAACGGGGTGTTGGAAGGCATCCGGATCTGCCGCCAGGGCTTCCCCAACAGGATCGTCTTCCAGGAGTTCCGCCAGCGGTGAGCCCGCGGGGGCCGGGCGCAGGGGAGCGGGGGAGGGGGTGGGCGAGCGGGGCCGGGCAGCGGGGCGGGGTGGGGTGGGGGGTGACGGCGTGGTTCTCACTCGGTGACTCCTGCCCTGTGTCTCAAGCTACGAGATCCTGGCTGCCAACGCCATTCCCAAAGGCTTCATGGACGGCAAGCAGGCCTGCATCCTTATGGTGAGCCCGGCCCCGGATGTCCAGCTGCAAAGCTCCCAGCCTCGGGCGGGGCCCCGACCCTACGCAGCCCAACCCGGCCGCCTGGCCTGGCTGCAAACTGGGAACTCTTGTCCTCTTTCCTTCTGCAGATCAAAGCCCTGGAGCTCGACCCCAACTTGTACAGGATCGGGCAGAGCAAGATCTTCTTCCGGACGGGGGTGCTGGCCCACCTAGAAGAGGAGAGGGACCTGAAGATCACCGACGTCATCATGGCTTTCCAGGCCATGTGTCGCGGCTACCTGGCCAGGAAGTAAGCGCCCGCGTGCGGGCAGGAAGCACCCAGGTCCATGGGTTTCCGCCCTCGTGTCTGAGTCCCCGGCTCGGAGGGGCCCGCTCTGCGGACGGATGGCAGCTCTTCCTCGACGGGGAGGAAGTGTTTCCCCTTAAATGTGTGCTCTGCTCGAAGGGGCCGGGCGGGAAGGGGGCGAGCAGCCCACGGCTCTGGAGTCTTAGAACGGGGCTCTTGTCCTGGCTCCCCGACGTATCTGCCGACGAACCTCAGGCAAATCACTCCGCCTCCCCGAGCCTCCGGTCCCTGCACCGGAAGATGAGCACCCTCATTCCCGCCTCGTGGAATCAGTGCAATACGGCCCAAAAGGGTCGAGGATGGGGCTGGGGCCTCATTTCAGAGGTGTGAGACGGTGATACAGTTTCTGAGGAAAGAGTCTGTATCTATATCCTCCTTTCCAAACGGGGTTCATAGATCGAGGCCTTGGGGGATCTGAGGCTCCTTTGGTTTGGGGAAACCTGGGGGCTGCGTGAGGGCCAGGGGTCTTCAGGGAGAGCCACACCCCTGAAAGGACGCCAGGACCGGTGGAGGAGCTCCGTCCAGGGCGTACGTCTTCATGAAGTGTGGTCCACGCTCTCAGAGCCCCGATCATGTCAGGCTGATTCAGTGCCAGGTGGACCCGATGGTCAAAGACACATCTGGGATGATGCTGTTGGTGCAGGGACAGACCTGACGTGTTAAGTCGCAGACTAAGTTCTCTGCCGCCCCCTCTTCTGCCTCCAGACTTCCTGGGGCGATTTGACTCCAGGCTCACCAGGTCCAGGGGGGCGGCCGAGTAGAGAAGAGAGGATTGTGCTCGTGGTCTTCTGGTGGCCGGGGCCAGTAGCCCTGAAACAGGAAGAGTGCCAGTTCCACGTCAGGTCTGAGATTTCCGAAAGACACCCGAGGAAGGAATAAGTCTGTCAGACGCTCAGCTTTGGGGGAGACGTGGCACAGCTGGATGCGTGTGGGGTTCCCCTAGGGATGGCGTAGCAGAGACTGATTTCCTAGGACAGCTCCAGGTCCAGGGCGACTTGTGTCTTGGGTCTGCCTTGCCCACTGGGAAGGGCTCTTGACTCCAGACCATGTGAGTGGTCTGTGCCCAGAGAATATACCCAGAGAATATAGCTGATGCTCAGAGCTTCTGGACAAGTCTGAGCTGGGAGACGAGGGGATGTCCCCACGCAAGTCCCCAAATTACAAGCCAGACAGATGTGGCTTGCTTCAGGATGCCGCAAGGCGGGATGCTGTGACAATACAGTGAGATGTGTATGTACCGGGCCAGCCAGGGCTTCTCATGGCTCTCCTGCCCCTCTCCCCAGGGCCTTTGCCAAGAGGCAGCAGCAGCTGACAGCCATGAAGGTGATCCAGAGGAACTGCGCTGCCTACCTCAAGCTGCGCAACTGGCAGTGGTGGAGGCTCTTCACCAAGGTGAGCGCTCCGGGCCCCACCCACCTTCCCGGGGACCCACCACCCTGGGGCTTCACTCCAGATGCTCCAGATGTGAGGTAGAGGTTAGGTTGTTGACAGTGGGTATGCCACTGAGGGCTTGAGATCAAATCTTGTCAGCTGGCAGTCCTCCAGGCCTGAGAAGGTCCTCCTTCTTTGGCACATGGGTTCCAACTGTGACATCAACACAGATCCAGAGCATTTCTACCAGGGTGCTCTTTTATAACCACACCCACTTCTATTATAGCCACACCCACTTCATGGTATAGCCACACCCACTTCCTATTATAACCACACCCACTTTATAGCCACACCCACTTTAAATAGCCACACCCACTTCCTTTTTATAGCCACACCCACTTCGTTTTTATGGCCACACCCATTTCTTTCTATAGCCTTTGGCAACCACTAGTCTGTCTATAATTCTGTCTATAATTTCTATAAGGTTTTCGTCTCAAGACTGTTATGTCAATGAGGTCATACAGTGTGTCGCCTTTTGGGACTGGCTTTTTTTTTCACTCGGCACCATTCTCTGGAGATCCACCTGTCGCTGGCTGAAACATACTATTTGCTGTCACGACAGACTCGGTTTCTTCTTATGTGCACTTGAGTATAAAGTGGCATAACCCTTTTTTTCATTGTGCAAACATTGATCGAGTTTGCCCGCCGTGTACCAGGCACATGAGAGGTGCTGGGGACAGAGTCATGAACAGACACAGGCCCTGGCCTCACGAACATTCTAGTCAAGTGGGGGTGCAGACAATGAGCAGGTCATCACCGGAACAAACACGTAATGGCAAACTGGGGCGAGTGCCTGAGGGAAGACACAGTGCGTGTGCCAGGGGCTCCCTAGTGCCCAGCGGGGGCGGGGGCTTGAGCACGGGGGTCGGGAGTCGGCCTGGTGAGGAACAGCGAGGGGAAGCAGCTCTTTGGGAAATGTTCATCCCCATAGACACAACTTCTAAAAGCTGACCGAAGAAAGCCATCTGAGATTTTAAAAATCAGGAATCGTAGGTGTTCATTGTGGCCTTATTTACAACGGCAAAATGTCAATGTCCAGCCCGGGCAGATCGATTAATTCCATAATGGCTCATTCATCATCGGTGGGATACGTTTCAGCTGTTAAAAATGATGGCTTTCTGTTGGGGAGAGAAGAAAAAAAAACGATGGCTTTCTAGAAACCAAGTTGTAAAAGTGATGGGTCAGCATGGGCCGATAATTAGCTTGTAGTTTTAAGTAACAAAAGCACATAACACTGGGCGACGTGATCTCGAGTATATTTGTTAAACACGTAGGAAGAAAGACTGGAAGGAAATGCTAACGGTACTAATAATGCCTTTGGTGGGGAGTCAGGATGTAGGTTTTTTTTTTTTTTTCTTTTCTCCTTGGAAGGAAACACATCAGTTTGTCAGTGGCAGTATCTCTCTCGGGATGAGACTGAACGGGAGAAGGGGAAGTTTCCTCCTTTCGCTGCACCTTTTTCTGTCACCCTAGTCTAGGGTTTCTCAGCCTCAGCACTGATATTTTGGGATGGGTAATTCCATGCTGTGCTGTCCTGTGCATTCTGAAACGTTTGGCAGCATCCCTGGCCTCTACCCACTAGATGCTGGTAGCATCCCCTACTCCAGTTGTGACAGCTGAAATTGCCAAATGTCCTCTTGGGTTGGGGTACAGCTGTCCCTGGCTGAGAGAAGCACTGGTCTAATTTATTACAAGACTTGTTTACAACAAGGGCTTCCGTGTGCACGCAGGTGAAGCCCCTGCTGCAGGTGACACGGCAAGAGGAGGAGATGCAGGCTAAGGAGGATGAGCTGCAGAAGATCAAGGAGCGGCAGCAGAAGGCGGAGGGGGAGCTCAAGGAGCTGGAGCAGAAGCACTCGCAGGTACCAGGCCGGGAGCACGGCCGGGGCTGAGGAGGGAGGGCGGGCCGGCCGCGGGCTCCTGCGGGGCTCACCGGCCGCCGCCTCGTCCCCTCCGTGCAGCTGGCCGAGGAGAAGAACCTGCTGCAGGAGCAGCTGCAGGCGGAAACAGAGCTGTACGCAGAGGCCGAGGAGATGCGGGTGCGGCTGGCGGCCAAGAAGCAGGAGCTGGAGGAGATCCTGCACGAGATGGAGGCCCGCCTGGAGGAGGAGGAAGACCGGGGCCAGCAGCTGCAGGCGGAAAAGAAGAAGATGGCCCAGCAGATGCTGGTAAGGCGATGCAGGGGCCGCCCTCGGTGGGGGCCAGGCCACTTGCCCCTCACTGCAGGCCTGTGAGGCGTGTCTGATCATGTGTCCCCATATGATCCGATAAAGAGATGAAGGCTTGGAGAGGAATGGCCGTCTGACCCCACAGCCCTCTGAAGCCTGCTCTGCCCTCCGGTGCTGCCTTTCCCATGCTTTTACTTATTCTCCCAACAGCAACCACGTGGGAAACATATCAGTTAGCTATTGTCGTAGAACAGAGCACCCGGAATAAGCACTGATCGCGCATCATCGGGACTCTGAGGTTGGCCTAGCTGGGTGGGTCTGGCTTGGTGCCTCTCACGAGGTTACAGCCAGAGTTGTTAGCCAGGTCAGCGGTCACCTGAAGGCTCGACTGGGGTTGGAGGACCCACTTCCGTGCGGCTCACTCACGCGGCTGTAGACAGGCGGCCTCAGCGCCGCCCCATGCGGGCTCTTCCCTGTGGCTGCTTGAGTGTCCCCGCAACATGGCGCTGGCTTCCCCGAGGCACGAATCAAGAGAACAGGGGAGGAAACCTTTAGAGACTGATCGCTCACGTCACACTCCATTCTTCCTCTTCATTTTGTTAGAAGCAGGTCGCAAAGTCCAACCCACACTCACGGAGAGAGGAATTAATTAGGCTCCACCTCTTAAAGGGGAGACTGTCAAAGACCTTGTGGACGCATCTTCAAACCACCTTGGTTTCTACTGTCCCCATGTTACTGATGTGGAGCCTGAGGCTCTATGCAGCAAAGTGGCTGGCCCAGACCTCCTGTCTGCCGTGGGAGGAGGCTGCCAGCAGGCCTCGCCTCTGTGTCAGTGTCCCCACAGCTCCACGAACGTGGCTCTGTTGTAAGCAACGCTGCGACTCTTTTCCCCACAAAGGACCTAGAAGAGCAGCTGGAGGAGGAGGAAGCTGCGAGGCAGAAGCTCCAGCTCGAGAAGGTCACGGCCGAGGCCAAGATCAAGAAACTGGAGGACGAGATCCTGGTCATGGACGATCAGAACAACAAGCTGTCAAAGGCGAGTGTTCACACGCCCGGTCCAGTGGGGACGAGGACCGCAGATTACGTTCCCTTTTTTTTTTAGCCAAATACGAGGTCTTGGGGGCCGAGCCAAGGCTTACCTCCAGCAGTGACAAGGTGGCCTCGTGACCGCCGTCTGGATGCAGTGGGCTGTGGCCTGGGTCCCCGGGGGCCTCACGGAACTGAGGGGCTGCCACAGAACAGGCCTCAGACACACCGTGACCAGTGGAACCCCCAGGCTGTGCAAAGGGGGCAAGTGTGCCTGCGACTCGGGGGCCTCCCCCCGCATCCTCATGGACCAGTTAGTCATAGGGAGGCCAGCTGTCCTGGTTTTCCCGGGGTGGAGGGGTTTCTGGGATGTGGGACTGTCAGCACCAAAACTGGGGAAGTCCCAGTGCAAGCCAGGATGAGCGGGCCACCCTAGTGAGCAACCCCCAGCCAGCTGCACTGAGGGCGGGCTGTGAAGGAGGACCCTGCCCTCATGGGGCTTATACTCTAGCGATACAGCAAAGAGATAATCATCCACGTAACCATTGATTACCATGGTGACCAGGGTTCTGAAGGAAACGTCTCCCATGTTAGAAGACGTAGGGTATTCAGGGAAGGCTTCCTGGAAGAAGTGACATTTAAGTGGGAACCTGAAGACTGAGGAGAAGTTAGAGGGAGAGGGGCCCCTCGAGCATTCCCAGGCAGATGGCCCCGCCTGTGCAAAGGGCCTGAGTTGAGGTGGGGAAGACCTGGCACGTGACAGAAAAGGGAAGAGGACCCCATTGGCTCCAGAAGTGGCTGCTTTTTAGAAATTCAGGAACCTCTCTTCACCATCATTACAAACTCAAGGTTGCATGTGCTTCCTTTTAGCTATTCATCTGGAAATTACTACAAGTGAAATGCCGCGCCTGGAGAAGAGGAAAAAAAGCTAACGCTGCTTCTTTTTCTCTTCCCAAAAAGGAGCGAAAACTCCTCGAAGAGAGGATTAGCGACTTAACTACGAATCTTGCGGAAGAGGAGGAAAAGGCCAAGAATCTGACCAAGCTGAAAAATAAGCACGAATCTATGATTTCAGAACTGGAAGGTAAACTGGCTCCCCAGAGAGGCCGTGCACGGATGTTTTAACACTAAGCGAATCAGAGAGGACATTTCCGAATGAAATTTCAGGAGAGGAGCGGTAGGCCCTCTCCAAGCTCCCCAGTCACCCTTGGTCGACCCCCCGATCCATAAGCAGAGGGGCTCAGGACTGACCATCCTCAGGACTGACCGTCGTCCCCCGAGACAGTGCAGGGCTGGTCCCCCGGGCGTCTTTCTGGCGGCTGCGGCCTCCTGACGGGCCCCGGCTCTCTGTCGTAGTGCGGCTGAAGAAGGAGGAGAAGAGCAGGCAGGAGCTGGAGAAGCTGAAACGGAAGCTGGAGGGCGAGGCCAGCGACTCCCACGAGCAGATCGCCGACCTGCAGGCGCAGATCGCCGAGCTCAAGATGCAGCTGGCCAAGAAGGAGGAAGAGCTGCAGGCGGCCCTGGCCAGGTAGTACAGGGGCACGGCCTGTATGGTCGTGTGCCCCAGTCTGCTTCCTCCTCCAGGCAGTCCTCCAGAACTGCTCCTTTGTCTTTCTTCTCTTCCCTCCTCACGGTCTCCCATGGTGTCTGTCTGTCTGTCTCTCTCACACACACACACACACACACACGCCCGTTACCTATTTTTTTTATATCGGACCCTGGAACCCACGTCCTTTGTAAATCTCCAAGCAGCCCAACGTAACAAGGAGGGATCTGTGTCTCGTGTCTTGGAAGACCGTGTTTGAGGTGTATGGCACTCGAGTGGCTGGATCCGGAGAACCATTTCCGGCCCTGCTGTGAGACAGCAGAGGCCCAGAACCCCGGGGTCTTCATTCCAGCGCCCTGTCCCCGGCAGGCTCGACGACGAGATCGCCCAGAAGAACAACGCCCTGAAGAAGATCCGGGAGCTGGAGGGCCACATCTCGGACCTGCAGGAGGACCTGGACTCGGAGCGGGCCGCCAGGAACAAGGCCGAGAAGCAGAAGCGAGACCTCGGGGAGGAGCTGGAGGCACTGAAGACGGAGCTGGAGGACACGCTGGACAGCACGGCCACGCAGCAGGAGCTGCGGTGAGGGGGCCCCTGCCACCCATGCTGGCGGGATGGGTGCTGTCAACGGGGCGAGCCCCAGAAAACCCTGAATCACAGCGTTCCTCGGGCCCTACGTTTGCCGTCCCGATTACAGTTTGCTGTGGCTGACATGAGCACGATTAATGCTCATCTTACCATTTCGGGTCGCAGTAGCAGGGCAGAATCAGAGAACGACTTGGGGAACCGTAGGAAAGTGCGCACCCAAACCCTGCCTTTAGCTTCCCCTTCCTGGCTTTTCCTGTGTGTGTGTAGGTCGATCTCCAGGCTCTGGTCCAATGCGTGTGGACATGTTTTGTGTTAAATTTTTAAATAACATTATCAGATTGGTCTTCGATCTGAGATTCACCGCAGGCGAGCAAACGGACGACAAAACGACAACAGGTCTCCTGCCAGATAAGGAAGGCCAGCTTTAGTGAAGCCAGGTCGTTTACTCACTCAACAAACATACACGCGTACATTGAGAACGTCCCGTGTCAGCGGCTGGGCTAACGTTCAGGTTTACCTCCCACGCTCTGGGCTCCGGGCTGCAGCACCTGCCCGTGCCAGGAGGCCAGCTCAGCAGTGTCCCTCCCCACCTGGCCAGCGGCTCGGAAAGGCCCAGGGCGGAGGCTGAAAGCATGGGCTCACAGGCAGGCTGTTTGAGTTCAGAGCCCGGCCCTGTCACATGGTGGCCGTGACAACATAGGCAAGCCACTTACTTACCCTGTCTTAGCCTTCGTTTCCTCATCTTGTCCAATGGAGATGAGGTCGCTCGGAAGAGATCCCATGAGATGAGAACTTAGGTCGGGCCTGGCACAAAGTACATGCTCAATAAATAAGCAGGAGTACTAGTTCAGAAACATTTTGCAATTCTTTCCACAGTACAATTGTATGCATTGCTTTGTCCACCCCCCCCCCACCCCCGAGAGCCCAGGCAGGGAACACTCATTCTGCAGCCGAAGAACTTGCAGGTCCAGGGAGGCTCGGGGACTCGCCCAAGGCCACCCACCTCGGGAGAGACGGGGGTGGAGACGGCAGCCCTGGGTCCCGGCGGGGCTCCGGTTCCTGCACACGGCACCGTCTGCGGTGACGGCCGTCTCCCCACCACCACCGTCCACTGTGCTCTCCCTGTCCAGGGCCAAGCGGGAGCAGGAGGTGACGGTGCTGAAGAAGGCCCTGGACGAGGAGACGCGGTCCCACGAGGCGCAGGTCCAGGAGATGAGGCAGAAGCACACGCAGGCCGTGGAGGAGCTCGCCGAGCAGCTGGAGCAGTTCAAGCGGGTGGGTCGCTCCGCTTTTGTTTTGCACACGAAAGAAAGATCGGGGTGTCCGCAGCTGCAAGTAGCCCCACCGTCCCCCTCCCCCATGTCAGGGTCTAGCCTGAGACGAGCAGCGCGCCGTATGGGGTCCTGACAGCCATGCCAGCTGGCGGCCAGGCGCTCCGCCTACACTGTCAGTCAGTCCTCACGAGCACGCACCGTTAAGCCCGCTTCACGCCGAAGGACCTGAGTGAGCGCTGGCGTGCGCAGAGGTGACGAGACTGACCCAGGGTCACACGCAGCTCGTGGCAGAGCCTTGAACCCAAGCAGTCCGGCTGTGGACCCCACTCTGGGCCTCTCCAGGGGAGTCCACAGATTACTGCCCCCCACCTTAATCTCTCCGCAGCGAGGACACTGTCCTCCTCGGGTTTTGGGGGCAGAGCAGCCCTGGCGTGGTCTGAGCCATTCTGACCAGCTCTGGGGGGGCGTCTGGGACGGGGGCGCTGGCAAGTGCTGCTCCTTACGGGAACTTTCTCTCCCCATGGAGAATTCCCTTGCGTTGCATTCCCAGGGGTGACTTTTAGCTTGTGACGTCCTGCCACAGGGCTTCCCTGACGTCTGAATTGGATTGCCCTCAGTGCTAAGGCTCCCCCACACCCCTGCGTTTTTCTAGGTACCCCACAAACTAGAGGAATGGTAGGGTAGGGCCCCCAAAAGCGCAACGGATCATCCTCAAGCCGGGTGGTCATCAGACGGGGGCAGGGGCTGGAAGTCAGTCCCCCGGTGTGCGGGTGCGGCCGGGCCCTCTGCTGCTGGAGCCCCCGGCAGACACTGCTGACCTGTGCAGGGCGGCGGGGCAGAGCCCTGTCCCCCTCCCAGGGGCGCTGACATAGGGGCCGTCTGCATTTTCCCCGCTAACGACCCTGTATGGACCTGAAACCCAGGCCCCTTCCTCTTGTTGGGGAAGCTTTTGTCATTCCTACCGTCTTTCCCTCACACGTGTGGTTTTGCCCCCGTTCGGAACTAAGGTTTTGGGAAGCCCAGGTCCCCTGGGGCTTCCCTTACTTATCAGCTGGCACCATTGTCCCTAAGAGGCAGCTTGTCCCTATCTCAAGTGCCGACAGCGAGTCACACCTGGGGCGGAGCACCGGCTTCTGTGGCTGCCTGGACACCGTGGACCCTCCCAGGGGCTGTGGGGAGGCTGAGGGCCGGTTCCTCTGCCCGGGGCACCCACAGCCCCATTCCCCCCGCTACAGCCCCGGGGGAAGCCCCAATCACCTGTTATCTTGGGGAGACTCAGTGCCCGCAGGAGCCGGTTCGACAAAATGACTTTCTCTGAACTATCACGCAAGCATCAGTGTGTGACGGACGGTGGCCGTGCTGGCCCCAGGGGCTGCTGGGGGTGACGGACGGTGGCCGTGCTGGCCACAGGGGCTGCTGGGGACGGGGGCCACGTGGGCCATGGCTGGGGCTAGCTGCTACTTGTTTTGTTGAAAGTCAGAATTACTGAGGTATATACAGTAGACAGGAAAATGCACCAATTTTAAGTTTGGAACTCAACGAATTTTGGCAAACGTATGCATTTGTGTAACCGTCACAACTGCAATGTAGAACATTTACTTAAAAGAGAAGCTGGGAGTCCAGAGGTTTAGGTGACGTTCCTTTATTAAAATGTTGGCAATTACTTCTCAAGAAGTAATGAAGGGCTGGACGGGATAGGGCAGCGGGCTGGATGCTGCCCATGGATGCACCTTTGCGACGTCCCGGTGGCTCTGTGCCCTCCCTCCCCCCGCCACGGCAATGCACACAGGCCCCGGGATCTACCTGGGGGAGGGGAAAGGACCAGGACAAGGACGGGGGGCCGAGCTCTCCCGCCACGGCCTGACGCCCTGCCCGCCCTCTGCCTCCCCGGCCAGGCCAAGGCCAACCTGGACAAGAACAAGCAGACGCTGGAGAAGGAGAACGCGGACCTGGCGGGCGAGCTGCGGGGCCTGAGCCAGGCCAAGCAGGAGGTGGAGCACAAGAAGAAGAAGCTGGAGGTGCAGCTGCAGGAGCTGCAGTCCAAGTGCAGCGACGGCGAGCGGGCCCGGGCCGAGCTCAACGACAAGGTCCACAAGCTGCAGGTGAGGGCAGCCCGGCCAGGGGCAGCGGGCGCGGGCTCTGCGCGGGGCACGGCACCCTCGCCGTTAAGCCAGTGGCTTCTCTCGTTACACTCCTCCGGGGACGGTCGCTCTGCCCGCTTCGTAATCTTTAAAAACCACCTGTTCGTTCAAGTATTCACTGTGTCCACGCTGCGGGCCGGGCGCCACGTCTAGTCTAGCAAGGAAGGAGACAGACACTGCCCCGGGAATGCCAGCCAGGCGGAGGGCAGGACCTTACTGAGCACTCAGATGAGCGTGAGACGGGGCTGGACAGGGCTGCACACGGCTGCACACACTGCAGTAAGTGCAAACAAGCTCACGGAAGGAGCTGGGAGGAGCTTCCCAAAGGACAGAGTCGGACAGAGAAGCACCACTCTACCAAGCGAGGGGAGACGGCACGTGCCCAGGCCCAGGCGAACGTGGAAATGAGATCCCACAGGGCCAGCGGAGCTAGTGCCACGGTGGAAGGGGAAACTGGTCCACAATGGGACGAGCCTCCGAGGCCCCATTATATGTACGTTGGTCTTTACTCTGAGTGAAAGGAAGCCCCCGATGGGTCTTAAGCTGGGGAATGGCACAAGCTGCGTATCCTTCGTCTTCACTAGGTTTGAATAGACGTTTGGCCCGACTGTGCATTCGTGCGCTCACGGGCCAGACTCCTGCACGAGTACTCTAAGCGCTTACAGTGCATCCCAAGAGAGCAGGGGAGGTACCACGTGTGGGCGGTGCACACCCAGGGGCGCGCAGGGCTTCTGCTGTCCTAGTACCAGCCATGTCCTGGACGGGTGGAGTCGCGGCCATCTGTGTCCTCCCTGTAAGCGCGAGGACCGGGGGTAGGCCAGCCGCTCCGGCGCAGAGATTCCGGGCCCGAGTGAAGGGCAGAGAAAGTGGCAGAGGGCGTTTCACCTTTGGCGTCTGCATCTTTGGTTTGGGCCCTGAGAGTCAGCAAAAGGGCTAGGAGTAGGGGCGGGGGAGGGAGGGATGGTGGGGACAGCGCCGCTGGGAAGTGACGGTGCCACCCGATCCGAATCCTCTCCTCCAACCTCGGGGGGCGAGTCCAGAGTGTCGTGGTGTCTGGAGACCTGTGCTCCGTCCACACCGACCTTGGCAAGGATCCATGTCGATTTCACGGGGCCGGAGCCCAGTCCTGAGAGCCCGGGGCCCTACCAGGCTCTTAGAACCAGGGATGCCAACTTCCCGTGGGGGCTACGGAGTCACCGTGGTCAGGCCCCAGAGCCCACAGGCAGCAGGTCCCACTTGAGTGAACAGGGCTCCTCTTACCTTAAAGAGGACCCTGTCCTAGAAGCTGCAACTAACCAGTGTCTCTGCACCCGCAGAACGAGGTGGAGAGTGTCACAGGGCTGCTCAACGAGGCGGAGGGCAAGGCCATCAAGCTGGCCAAGGACGTGGCCACCCTGGGGTCCCAGCTCCAGGACACCCAGGTGTGTATGCTGCCACGTGACCCCGAGGGGCCCGGGGGGGGGCACTGCCTTCCTGGTGGCGGCGGGTGGTCCGGGGACTCCCATGTGCCTGTTTTCCCAGGAACTGCTTCAAGAAGAAACGCGGCAGAAGCTGAACGTGTCCACCAAGCTGCGCCAGCTGGAGGACGAGAGGAACGGCCTGCAGGAACAGCTGGACGAGGAGATGGAGGCCAAGCAGAACCTGGAGCGCCACATCTCCACCCTGAATGTCCAGGTGCTGGCCCAGCGTCCTTGCTTCTCGGGGCCCGAGCCCGCCGTGGGGGGGCGGGGTGAGATCAGGGGCTGACGCCCGGTGCGAAGCCTGGGCACCGTTGTTGTGCGGGGCTTACGGGCTCCCCCGGCTGTAGAATTTCTTCACTGCGAAGAAGGTGGTGGCCTCTGAGGGTCTGGGGCCAGGGAGGGCAATCACCCCCCGCCCGCCTCTCACCCCACTCTGAACCCTGCCCTTTCAGCTCTCCGATTCCAAGAAGAAGCTGCAGGACTTTGCCAGCACGGTGGAGTCCCTGGAGGAGGGCAAGAAGAGGTTCCAGAAGGAACTGGAAGGCCTCACCCAGCAGTACGAAGAGAAGGCCGCTGCTTACGACAAACTGGAAAAGACCAAGAACAGGCTTCAGCAGGAGCTGGACGACCTGGTCGTCGATTTGGACAACCAGCGGCAGCTGGTGTCCAACCTGGAAAAGAGGCAGAAGAAGTTCGATCAGGTAGGGGAGGGGGCGTTCCGGGGTCCGCGGGCGTGGCTGGGGCACCCAGGGCCGTGAAGCCTGTCGGCATCCCACGCCTGCTTTGCTGGAAGCGACAGCAAGCTGGCTGGCTTTGGGTGACTGTGAAACAGAAGGTCTCCTAGGTCAGAGTGAGGACAGGGGCGGTCTTGACAGCTGTGACGTCATTTCCAGGTGCTATACCACAGGGCCATCTGCGAGCCCGGTGATGCCTTAGTTTCTGGCTCCGATAAGGAATAGGGTTTATTAGTTTATATTGTTCAGTCAGTATTTGAGTGGCTACTGGATAGTCCGGGTAATTCAGCTTCTACCCTTTAAATATCACTGTTCCATCACATTTCATGACAAAGAACTGCAAGCACATAGCAAAGCCGAGAGAACTGTGCAGTGAACACCTGTGTATCTACCACCTGGTTCTTCGCTCATTAGCATTTTTTCATACTCACTCCATCACGTGTCTGTTCAGAAAGACCAACCATATCTGTCATTCGTACGCTATCTCTTAGAAGCATTTCAAAGCAAATGCTAGACATCTTCCCCCTTGGTGCCTCAGCACTGCATCTGTTAGAGAGGTTTTTAAAATAAAATGTTGTTTCTTTTGAGGTAAAAATTTACATACCACGAAATGCACAGATCTTAAGTGCGCACTCACTGAGTTCTGATAAACGCATATTTACCCGTAGGACCAAACCCCTACATACCAACTTTTAACATATGTTGTTCAGATTTAGTAAATACTGGTTTGCAAGTGACTGGACCCAGCGTACCCAGCTCCCGTACGCATGCCGGCCCCTCCCCTTCCCCCCAGCTTGTCCTCCTTGCTCTCCATCTGCTGTTTCGTGATCCGGTCGAGGGCCTGAGGTCACTTTTATTATTCTCCTGTCGCACACAGTGTGGGGTTTGTGTGTTGATGGTGTTGTTTGGGAGCGCCCATTAGTTGCCCGTCTGTGCTGGATGAGGGGACTCTAGTCTCGGATGTGACAACACGTAACGTGCCGTGCTCTCTGGAGATGAGGGCACGTCGGTTCCGAGTATTCTCTGGACCGCTTTTCCAAGCGGGGTGTGTGCAGCTCCATCCACACACTCAGTTCCCTGCTGTGGCCAGGAGAGAAGAGTTATGTGGCCTCTGGCAGGATTAAATGACACTCCGACCTCGGTAGCCGTCTGTTCTAGCCACCGAGGGTAGCGTTAGTGGCTTCAGAGCGCAAGGATCCAGCAGACGCTGGCGGCTCTGCGTAAGGCTGGCTGTCGGGGAAGCCAGACCGTTGCCATAGATTTCTCAGTGACTTGCAGCTGCACCTGGACAAATGCGTCAGGACACATGGCTCTGGCTGGAAGGCAGCAGAGCCCCGGGCGTGCCTGGAGGCCAGCGTGGGGTCTCCCGTTGTGTTGCAGCTGCTGGCCGAGGAGAAGACCATCTCCTCCAAGTACGCGGACGAGAGGGACCGGGCGGAGGCGGAAGCCAGGGAGAAGGAAACCAAAGCCTTGTCCCTGGCGCGGGCCCTTGAGGAGGCCTTGGAAGCCAAGGAGGAGCTGGAGAGGACCAACAAGATGCTCAAGGCCGAGATGGAGGACCTGGTCAGCTCCAAGGATGACGTAGGCAAGAACGTGAGTTGCTCTGCATCCGAGCCTTCGCGGGTCTGCATTGCGGCAACCCACGCTCTCTGCGGCTCATCAGTGCGCGGGGCGCAGGGCTCTGGGCCTCTTCCGTGCCGGGAGATGATGGGGAACCGAAGGCAGTCGCTTGGGCTGGTGCAGAGATGGAGCCTGGCTGGGAACGGCCCGTGGGGGTGGGGTCCCAGGGGTTCCGGGAGGAGGGCGCCGGTCTCGACTCCTGGCCCTGCACCCTGCGGGTGGCAGAAGCCATGTCCCTGACCGCAGGGAGCCAGCCGCCCGTCGCTGTGGGTGGCCTGACCGTCCTCACGAAGTCAACCCCCGTGCCCCATGTGAAAGGTCCACGAGCTGGAGAAGTCCAAGCGGGCGCTGGAAACGCAGATGGAGGAGATGAAGACGCAGCTGGAGGAGCTGGAGGACGAGCTGCAGGCCACGGAGGACGCCAAGCTGCGGCTGGAGGTCAACATGCAGGCGCTCAAGGGCCAGTTCGAGCGCGACCTGCAGGCGCGGGACGAGCAGAACGAGGAGAAGCGGCGGCAGCTGCAGCGGCAGGTGAGCCGGGGCGGGGGGCTGGGCGGGGCCGGGGGCGGGGCTGATCCCCCCTGCCCCCGCACCACGTCCTGGCCTCGCGGAGGCCTTTCTCACCTGCAAGCTGGGGACGGGGACGAGAGACCCCGCCCTGCAGGTGGCCACGCCCACCTGGGAAGCTCAGAGATGTGGGATGGGGCGGGGTCCCGAGGGGCGGGGCGCGGCGGCCCGCCCAGCAGCGGCGTCTGTCTCTCCCCACCGCTCAGCTCCACGAGTACGAGACGGAGCTGGAGGACGAGCGCAAGCAGCGCGCCCTGGCGGCCGCCGCCAAGAAGAAGCTGGAAGGGGACCTGAAGGACCTGGAGCTGCAGGCCGACTCGGCCATCAAGGGGCGGGAGGAGGCCGTCAAGCAGCTGCGCAAGCTGCAGGTGGGTGCCGCCGTGGGTGCCGCCCCGCGCCCCGCCGCCGTGCCCGTTCCCTGCCCCGGGAACGGGGCCCTCAGCGCACAGAACCGCTTCTTAGCACCTCCTGCTGAGCACCTCCCGAACAGCACCCCCAAACAGCCCCCTGAGGCTGAGGGCACCACCCGTGCAACAGGGACTCCTGTGTGGTCAGTCGTGGCACGGTCGCAAGCGTGTCCTTCCTGCCGACTCCCTGCAGGCTCAGATGAAGGATTTCCAGCGAGAGCTGGAGGATTCCCGTGCCTCCCGAGACGAGATCTTCGCCACGGCCAAAGAGAATGAGAAGAAAGCCAAGAGCTTAGAGGCAGACCTCATGCAGCTGCAGGAGGTAGGGCCGCCTCCCCTGGCACCGCACCCCGTCCGTGCCCGCACAGCTCTCTAAGCCTCGGCTGGCCTTCCGTGGTCAGGGCTGGGGGAGACGCGCGGCCTTCCCCCCAACGTATCTGCACGGCCTCCTTGAGCTAAGAGGGGACTTACAAGGCTGGTTGTAGGGTGCCAGGGGCCTCGTGGCAGCAGCGGGGGGTTTCGCAGTGGGGGTCAGCCCTTTCCTTCCTCCCTACCCCTCACCATCCAGGATCTGGCTGCCGCTGAGCGGGCTCGCAAACAGGCGGACCTGGAGAAGGAGGAACTGGCCGAGGAGCTGGCCAGCAGCGTGTCCGGACGGTATGGAGCCACAGGCGGGGAAAGGGGGTGCCAGACTCGTGGTGACGGAGAGGCAGCTCATGGGAGAGCCTCCTGGCCCCCCGTATTAACGCTGAAAATGAGAGAACGCTCAGCTGCACTTGTGACAGGCGTCTCAGGGTTTTTAAACCCTATTTGGGAGTGTGGCGGCTTCCCTTCATTCTGAAGGAACAGCATGGTGGGGACAGGGGCAGCTGGGGACGTCAGGGAGGAGACGAGGGCTGGTCCTCATCGCAGGCCTGGTTGCGCTGACACCAGCTGGGTACCGGTCCTGGCCCCCCCACATCCCAGCCGTGTGACTTTGGACGTGTCTCTGAGCCTCTGAGCCTGGTGTCCTCAGTTACGAGTGAGGGGGCGTTCCCGGGCCGGGAGGCCGGCGGCCCCCGACACGGCTGCGTGTCCCTAGGAACACGCTGCAGGACGAGAAGCGCCGCCTGGAGGCCCGCATCGCGCAGCTGGAGGAGGAGCTGGAGGAGGAGCAGGGCAACATGGAGGCCATGAGTGACCGCGTCCGCAAGGCCACGCAGCAGGTGGGGGCCGCCCTGTGACAGACGGGCTCTGGTCCAGAAGCCCCACGCGGGGCCGGGACGTGCACCGCGGGGCCTGGGGGCCACTGGGGGGCTGCTGGAAGGGCGGCCTCGTGAGCTCAGCCTCGACAGAAGGAGCTGGGGCTGCAGAGGGAGGGCGCTGGGTGCAGACAGGAGGCCGGGGACTGTGGGGGACGTCGGTCAGGGTGTACCCCGCGCCGTCCCCCTCACCACGCTCCTTCCCCAGGCCGAGCAGCTCAGCAACGAGCTGGCCACGGAGCGCAGCGCGGCTCAGAAGAACGAGAGTGCCCGGCAGCAGCTCGAGCGCCAGAACAAGGAGCTGCGGGGCAAGCTGCAGGAGATGGAGGGCGCCGTCAAGTCCAAGTTCAAGTCCACCATCGCGGCGCTGGAGGCCAAGATCGCGCAGCTGGAGGAGCAGGTGGAGCAGGAGGCCAGGTACGGGGGGACCAGGGCTTCGAGGGCAGCCTGCTTGGCCCCGGGCGTCGGCCGCCTGGGCCTCGGTTCCGGCTGTGACACGAGTCAGCGGCACCCGCGCTGCAGCTGGGGGGACTGAGGGTGCAGGGACGGGCGGGGCCCGGCACAGCCAGCTGCTCGCGGGAGGCGAGCATGTCCTCGTGACGCCGGCCAGCCTTCCCCCCAGCACACGTGGCTTCTCCTCGCCTGTGTTCGCTGGCTGTCATGGTAACCGATACACACAAAGTCCAAATCAACAAGTCATTCAGCACGAAACGTGGGAAGACTGAGCTGCCAGCTCCCGGCGTGAGGCTGCTGGCCGATCCTGTGTGTTTGGTGGTGGCTTCTGTGACCACTGATGCCGTGTCCACCCCCACCCCTCCGGCGTCCAGCGCGGGCGAGTCAGGGGCTTTTCGCACGGTCAG
Source organism: Macroglossus sobrinus (assembly GCA_004027375.1). NCBI lineage: Eukaryota > Metazoa > Chordata > Mammalia > Chiroptera > Pteropodidae > Macroglossus > Macroglossus sobrinus. Next base: position 25,940 of record PVKZ01003843.1, read on the forward strand.
GGGTGGGCCGCCCTCACCCGGCAGCCGCGGGGCAGCTGCAGCAGCTCAGCAGGAAACGCTGTGCCCCGGGCCATCCCCCATCTGCCTGGTGTCCGGGTTGAGTCCGGCCGGTTCATGCGCGAGGAAGCACACAGGCGCCTAGGCCTGGGACCGGCTCGGCCCCCTGAACGTGTTTTCGGGGTTCACCTGAATTAGACCAGGTGTCAGGCTGCTTCCCTCTCGTGGCTGAACCCGACGGTGCTACGAGTCGGACGCTTGGGCCGAGCCCCGAGAAGGGGCTGGGAAGAGTGCCCACCAGGGGCCGGGGGCCCGTGTGACAAGCACACCGGCTGCAGAGGACCCCCGTGCCCTCCCCCGCGCGCGCAGAGAGAAGCAGGCGGCCGCCAAGTCGCTGAAGCAGAAGGACAAGAAGCTGAAGGAGGTGCTGCTGCAGGTGGAGGACGAGCGCAAGGCCGCCGAGCAGTACAAGGAGCAGGTGGGCCGGCGTCCGCCCCGGGGGCCCAGCGCAGGGCCCCGGCCCTCTGACCCCTGACCCCTGACCCCCGACCCCTGCCTCGCCCCGACAGGCAGAGAAAGGCAACGCGAAGGTCAAGCAACTCAAGAGGCAGCTGGAGGAGGCCGAGGAGGAGTCCCAGCGCATCAACGCCAACCGCAGGAAGCTGCAGCGCGAGCTGGACGAGGCCACGGAGAGCAACGAGGCCATGGGCCGCGAGGTGACCGCGCTCAAGAGCAAGCTCAGGTGAGGGGGCCGCCCGGCCCAGAGCCCTGCTCCCCCCGCTGGCCCGTCCTGCTCCCCGCAGCTCTCCCCGCCCGCTTCCTCCCAGCCGGGTCTCAGCGCCGCGGTCGTCTGGGGCTAGGAGATTCTGTTTATCACGGGGACCGGCCCGGGCACCGTAGGGGGTTGAGCAGCACCCCTGGCCTCCACCTGCCAGCTCCAGGGGTGCTCCCCCGAACCCCCTTGGGCTCCTGCCCACTGGTCCCCAGGAGGGTTAGCTGCCAGCACCACTGGTCATTCCCACACACGCCTCCAGCCGCTCGGGTCCTTGACCTCCTCCCCTCTGGGATCCTGCCACACCCCAGGCATCACCTCACGTGACCACCGAGCATCGAGCATTGCATCATCCGCCCGCGGCCCCCTTCCTGCCTCCACTGGGATCAAACCTCTCACCCTCTCGCAGCCCCCACCCCTCACCCCCACCGAGCCATCAGCCTTCCTCTCATCCTCAGCACTGGGACACCCTCTTCTTTGTTGTCCTCACTTGGTTAAAACAACCCACATGAAACCCAACTTCCCACCTTCTGCGGCTCAAAACGGCGTAGACAAGCCGACGACCGAGCCGCCACTTCCTGCGGGAGGTTCTGGGCTGCCAGCCCTGAGGGCCCTTAGGCCCCCACCCCGCTCTGAGACACCTGTGTCTCCCTCCCCCTGACACGCCCCGCCCCTCCTCCTCCCAGCTGGCGGCTTCCTACTTAACCGAGAAACAGAAACTCAAGAAAGGAAAGCAGGCTCCATCTCCCCACTGACCTCCCAACGTCTGCGTGCATTTCCTCTCCCCGCGCGTTCCTAACCAACTAAGGCCACCCCCACGCAAGCACCTTGCTCCAGAAATCCTTTCCCGTCTCCTCTGCAACTTTCTCCCTCACCCAGTCATCGCACCAGCTGAAACACCTCAGCCCCACCCCCCGCTGCCCTTGACCACAAACCAGTCAGGGGGCAGCCGGGACCTGGCCTGGCATCACTGTGGGCTACAGCCCGTCCCTCCTCCCCGGGCTTCCCAGACGCCGGCCTCACGCGGGTCCATCCTACCTTCCTGGCTTCTTTCTTCGTCTCCCCCGCCACCACCTCACCCCCAGGCCTGCGTGCCGGGGCCCTGCCCTCTCCTCCCTCGGTGATCTCAACCAGCCCTTGTGGCTTCGAAATTCCACTGACACCCGGCAACTTCCTACTTTCTTCCTGAACAATGCTCAACACCTAACAGGCAGCTCACACCCAGCCTGAGCCCTGACCGAACCCCTTCACCCCTAAACCTCTCCTAGTCTTCCCCAGCTCAGCACGTGGATACAGCAGTGGCCAGCAACCCGGCCATTGTTTAGCTTTCTCTCTCCTTCTCTGCTACCTCCAGTCTGTCGGAAAACGTGGTCCCCTCCCTTAAGATGCAGTGCGTGCAGCATCCAAGCAATTCTCACCAGGCGCCCCGGTCCAAGCCGCCCTCCCCTCCCATCTGGACAACTTTCACCGGCTCCTTGTGGGCCTCCCCGCTCAGTCTGCTCCCAACACAGCAGACAGCGGGGCCTGTTTAGATGGGGTTGGATCATGGCCCTCCAATGGCTGGTCCCACCAGGCCCCTCACGATCCCTGCGTCCGGCTCAGGGCCTGTGCCCTGGCTGAGCCCTCTACCGGAACGCCCTCCCCCAGCCCTCCTTCAGACGTCCGCTCATCTGTCACCTTGTCTAATGTTTCCAGCCGCACGCCCTCCCGGTCCCTCGCCCACCTGCCACCATGTAACCCGCTGTTCAGTGATTCAGCTCGCTCACACTCCGCCTTCACTCTTGGTTGCAAGCCCAGGACAGAGGTGTCGCCCTGTCACTTCACCACCAGCGTCTGGGGCGCTGCGGGGGCCACACCTTCAGCCGTCGAGTCAGAGCTGTGTTTCTCCAGCCTCTGCCCTTCTCAACCCGCTCTGCCATTCTGCCTTAGCTACCTGTGCTACGGCTGACTCGACTTCTTAAAAAATTAACTGTCAATCACTACCCCTATAATCGTTAAACCAGCATCACCTGCTCCAGCAGGTCGCCAACAAGATTAAATATGGTGCAAAGAGAACTATGCTCTAGCTATTGTGGCTGCACGCTGGTGACTGTGGCCCAATGGCCCACTTCTCAGTTAAAAAGGCAGCGGCAAAGCACACGAGCACCAACCAGACCCTCTCTGACAGTCGTACTTGTCTGGCAGTCACGACAACCAGACCCTCTCTGACAGTCGTAGCTGTCTGGCAGTCACGACAACCAGACCCTCTCTGACAGTCGTACTTGTCTGGCAGTCACGACAACCAGACCCTCTCTGACAGTCATAGCTGTCTGGCAGTCACGACAACCAGACCCTCTCTGACAGTCGTAGCTGTCTGGCAGTCACGACAACCAGACCCTCTCTGACAGTCGTAGCTGTCTGGCAGTCACGACTTTCTCTGACAGAGCTGTGCCTGAGCCACCTGAAACTGCCCAGCGCGTGGACTTTGAGGACTAGCACGAGATGGGAGGGGGGAGCGGCTGGTTTAGGGTACCAGGATTCGAGCAGGAGCCCCCAGTCCTTGCAAGCTGAGGGGCCTGTGGGCCCCAGATGGCACTGAATCCAGACCTAACCTCTTGGGGCCAGCGGGGCAGAGAGCTGCTGTCACCACAAAGACCCCAGAGCACCCCTGCTGGTGGTGCTGCCCCTTCTTAGTGGTGGGGCCGTGCAAGGGGAGCGCTGGGCCACCCCAGAGCTCACCCCAGTGCCGTCACTGCCCCCTTCCTTGGGGCATGCCCAACATCCTGTGGGCTCCGCCCCAGACCGCCGACCCCACGCAGGCCGCGCAGGCCAGCGTGGAACAGACCACGTTCACAGCCCTAACGTGGACATACCCGTGACGCAGGCTGAAGACGGGGCCTCCCTTCCTGCCTTCCGAGTCTTCCGGGTGGACGAGGACCTAAAACCGGGCCCTAGAGTCCTGAGTAGGGCTGGCAAGCCTCACCGGCTCCTCAGAGAACAGGGAACCGCAAAGCAAGTCTCAGCTTTATAAACCTTGATGCAGGCCCTGCTTAGAGCCCGACCAGCGTCCCTGTCGGGAGCCACGCTGCCGGCTCTCAGAGGGGCTGCCAGAGGCGTGCACCCCCGCCTCCTTGCTGTAGGCACACGAGGCAGTGAGTGACCCCACGTGACGATAAAGTGAGACTCCGGTTCTGTGCCACGTGGTCTTTGGACCAGCCTGCCCGAACGCCTCCACCTCCCTGCACAGGGCGCGTTCTTACACGAAGCTCAGGAGGACGTATGCTTTTTGGCCTAAAAGAACAGCTGTCCTTTTCCTGGGGCGGCCTCTCCAGGGGTTCTGGGCTTCAAGTGCTTGGCAGGAGGGTTGACTCAAAAGTGCCCGTGCTTGTGTCATCGAGGCAAACGCCTTTTAAGGAGGCAAAAGGCACGCAGTGGGCTCGCTCCCGGTGGCGATGGTAACGGCCGGGGACTCTCTCTGTTTCAGGGGCCCCCTCCCCCAGGACACTGCGCAGTGACTCACCAGGTATCACGCCTCCGGCTTCACAGCGCGCGCGTGTCACACTCGGTGTCCACCCCCTCCTGCCCCTTGCTGGCCCTGGCACAGCGTCTTCAGGCTCAAAATCCGAAGCCTTGGACGTCTCAGTTCCATGAGACGCCCTTACGTCTGGCCCACTTTCCTCCTCTGCTTCTGCTTTGGCATGACGTGGCACCAAACGTGTCCCTGTCACCGCGTGTTGAGAGTTCAGAGGCATATGTCACGTGGGCTGTCCTTACCTGCGTATCAGGGCCTCTCCCCCACTGCTGGGACACTCGGCCGCCCTGTCCTCGCTCACCGGGCTGAGACACTTGCGCGAGTGACTGTGACAGCTCCAGGCTGGTGCCTTCCTGCAGAGTGGGCCGGCCGGGCTGGTCCAGCCCACGCGTCAGGATTAACAAGCACAGGCTCACAGAACCGCAGCCCAGGAACGTGTCCCCCACGGGCATTCACAAACGTGTCCCCCCGCAAATAAGCTCTCACTGCAATTCCTCACAGTGCCGGGGCCCTGTGGGGCCTCGGCAAGGCCTGGCTGCCAGCTGCACACGAGGGTGGACACTGGCCACCATGTAGCCGAGAGCAGTCCTGGCAGAGCCGCTTCCAGAAGCCTCACGGGCACGTATCATGGACGGGGGTGGCCGCCCAGGACGCAGGAAGCGCGCGGGCCCTTCCCAAGACAGCGAAAGGGTCTCGTCCTGGGCTTCTATCGGCTCCCCCCGAGAAGTTAGGCAGCTGGGGCCCAGCTCCTCCTGGAGAGGCCACACAAGCCCTGGCTCCCAGCCTCTAGATGCAGCTTTCGGGAGCTCCTCGCCAGCCCTTGGGGTCACGGATCAGCTCCAGACGCAGCTTTCGGGAGCAGCTCCCCGCCAGCTCTTTGGGGTCACGCGTCAGCTGAACGCTAGGCTTGGCTGGAGTGCGGGACCCACCAGAGCCCTGGATAAGTGTTCTGAATCCACCAATAGAACCCAACTGTCCAGGACCAGACCTTTTAAGAGACTCTTTAGCGGGTCCCTTGCCTCCAGTGTCAGCCTTTGCCTAGGATTTGAAACCAGCTCAGAGACACCTGACCCGGAACAGGCTTGCGGGACTGCAGCCTACGTGGGGACTTGTGGTGACCAGGGCACGGTTTTCTCCTTGGGTCAAGGGAGCACACGGGACCCCCGGGAGCCTGGGGGTGCGGGGGAGGCCCTGCTTCCGGCCCGGGCCGCCCGACTGGGAACCTGGGGGGCAGGACAGAAGCAGGGGAGATGCCTGGACGGCCGCCCCGTCCCCCGGGGCCTGCTCTGACCCAAACTCCTGGAAGACGCAGCATAAAAGAAAAAGACGTTTGAGGTCACCGCTAGGGCAGAGTGACGGGGAGCTCGTTCTGGGGGGCGGGAGGCCCAGCGGCTCCCCTGCCGGTCACGCCGGCCGTGGCTGCACCTTTGTTCCTGAGCTTTCCCTAGGGGACACGGCTGTGCCCGGAGGGTTTGCCCAGCTGGTTTCTCCCACCCCCGGGCCCGGTCCTGTGGGGTTCCCCTTCCCGGCCCCCCGGACCCTGCTTCTGCCTCCATCCAGCCTTACCTGCCCAAGCTATCCCTTCTGACTAAAGCACCCCACTGGCTTTTCCGTCCGGCCTTTGCATGGGGAAGTGGGTCATTTTTCTTAGAAAAAGTCTGCTTTCTTAGACATCCTAGAAGAAGTTAAGACTTGACCTTGGAATTAGGTCAAGCGGGGCCAGGTGGCCAGACCCCGACACGAGTGTGTGCTGTGGTCGCTGAGAAGGGGTGAGCATTTCTCCCGAGCCGTGGAGGCTAAGCGCAGGTGCGTCTAACTCCTCCACCTGCCCCGCCTCCTACACTACACCTGAAGGGCCACCCGAAGGTGGCCCAGGTGGCGGTGATGCAGGGCGACGGCAGCTGTGAGGACAGACAGGGGTGTCCTACCAGCTAGAGCTGAACTGAGCCTTGGAGTAACAGCCCAACAGACATTCACTGAGCCCCCACCATGAGCCACGCTCGGGGGCTGCCGTGGTGAGCAAAACGCAGACGAGACCTCTGTCCTGGGGGACCCGGCCCCAGACTCCTGCTCCAGCAGCGGCAGGGGGGCACCGCACCGCCCTCCGCCGGAGAGCACCTGGCACCCACGCAGCGCCCCGCGTCCCTCTCTCAGGCTGCCCTTGACGTTCATTCCTGTGTCCTTCCCACGGACAGCCTCGAGCCCCTCCTCCCTTCCGGAGGCGAGGTGCAGGGCGCGACGTGGCCCTCCTCCTTCCTAGTCGCCCCTCAGGGCTACAGATAAACCTGCAGGATGGGGGCACTGCAGCAGATCGGAACCCTGGGGGTCGTGAAACGACCAGGCCAGACAATTTTAACACAGGGTCCGGCTTTGTAAAGCCAGACGCCTGCCCCGTTCCAGCTGCCAGGTGGAACTGCACCTGCGACTGGCCGGCTGGGACGTGTCGCCTTCAGCCTCAACACCTGTGCCTCGTCTGAGTTTGTGTTTTCGCCGCCCCCTTCTAAAAAAGTCTCTCTGCCAACCTTGGCGATGTCTGTCCTGAGAAAACGTGTGTTTTCTTCGAACCCGCAGGCGAGGCAACGAGACCTCCTTCGTCCCCTCCAGAAGGTCTGGAGGACGCAGGGTCATCGAAAACGCCGATGGTTCGGAGGAGGAAGTGGATGCTCGCGACGCCGACTTCAACGGAACCAAGGCCAGTGAATAGCCGCCTGGCTGCCGACGACAAGACGACACCCCGTGGACTCTGCTTAGCACCGTCTAGACCCGGTTTCCAGTTCCGAACGCCACAGACACCCCTCACGATGAACGGCAACCACCACCCTGGCTCCGGGGAACCGAAGTTCCGAGTGGTGACCCCCATGACGAATACCAGCAGCAGACACAGACACACCCCCTCGCCCCCTCCATCCCGTGAATCGTGCAGAGAGTTTGAGTTTTTAGAAAAAAAAAAATATATATATCCACGGTAACTTAATCACTGGCAACTGAGTTTACATGAAATGGGGAGAAAGTCACCACGATGGGTGCCACTCTGCCCCCAACCACGCCCAGGCCGTGCCCTGGCCTGGGTGCCTGCCAGGGCGGCGAGCTGGTCCTTGTTTGCGAACCCTCTCCCCGTCCCGGTCAACACGCCTCAGACGCACACGGTTCACCCAGGGCCTTCGTCAGTCACCTGACTCCAAAGGGACACTGCTCGAGCGGATGAGAGCAGAGGCCGCACCGTCCTATACGCACCCCGACTGTACTCGAGGGCACGCGCACTAATAAAAGGTCATACATCACTCGAACGAAGCCGGCTCTTCTGTTGTTTTCTAGAGCAAAAAAGAATGGTGGTGGGGGCGTGTTCTCGTTGGATCCTTACAACGACCCTGGGAAGTCGGACTTAGTTCATGAAGGGGGAAACTGAGGCCTGGGGAGGTGAAATAAATTAGGTGCCCAGGCTCCCACCTGGCAAGGACAGACATGCAGAGTGAGTCTGTGAGGGGCTCCTCCCACCAGGAGCTCCTCCCCCCAGGGCTCCTCCCCCAGAGGCTCCTCCCCCCAGGGGCTCCTCCCCCCAGGGGTTTCTCCCCCCAGGAGCTGAGCAGTCCGAGGCGCAGGGAGGAAGCACGTGACCCTAAGGAAGAACAGCCTTACAAGTCAAAACCAGCATGTACAGAATGTGAAGAGTATAAGGTTTCCTTGTATTTTTAAGTCAAAACAGACGACGTCGCCTGGCCAGGGTTGACGAACGTTTTCTGCAAAGGGGCCAGAGTAGATATTTCAGTTTACGCCCGGTCCCTGTCTCAGCTTCACCTTTTTTTTTCTCTAAACCACACTTTAGAATAGAACAGCCACTGTTCACACGAGGGCCCCACTAACCCAGGCCGCGCGGCCCTTACCCCCGCTCGGCGTGAGGAGTGTTCTAGACAGACTTGCTCTCGCACAGCTTCCCTCAGCACGGACGATGCCAGAAGCCAGCTCCATGGGCTCACACGGATGTGAAGAGAGAAATGTGGGCACTGAGCAGACGCGGCTGAATGGCCAGATAGATGCTAACGGACCCCGAACCCCACGCAAACGTTTCGCAAATACAGTCCTAAGGAGCCACATTGAAGGGAACTATTTAAAAAGGTTTTTTTCACATTTCCTTGATTAAAAAAAGAAAAGGGTTTTCCACCACTGTACGTGCACATGCAGAACACAAACGAAGCAGCCTTTACTGACCATCACCACGGACTAGGTGAAAATTCGTTTCTTTTGGGTTTATTGTTCTTTTTAAAAAAGTAGAAGTACATCTTTCATCGACCTGGGTTAGAAGGTTGATAGGGTAACGAACGGAGCCCTGAAGTTTTTGATTCTCTGTTGAATTTCAGTAACGCTCGAAAAAGTCTGTTTTCAAATCGAGGCGATTCCGCTGTTCTTTTGGAAAAAGAACTTCGTAACGACAGGAAGGTCGTTAAGCGGCACACGCGTGCTCCTGAGTTTGTGTTCTTTACACGCGGGGCCGAAAGCGTGAGGCCGCAGCTCGCACACGCAGAGGGAAGGACAGACGCCGTCCGCGTGGGGAACCTCGCGTCTCCTCGCGTCTGCTGCTCCTCGGACGGGGAAGCTCCTGACATCAATCCCGGTGCTGTGATGGTGGCGTAACCTTATCTGAAGGTCACCCTGATTATGTCATTCTGGCCTTGAATAACGTCCTGTTCTTAAAAGCTGCATTTTAAGAGGCCACTCCATCCCAGAGACCGACCCTCAGGGTCCTGAGATGGACCCGCACACAGTCACCAGGGGTGAGGACTGAGCACAACTAACGGTGGGACAGATCTAAAGAGGACGCAGGTTTTCCACTGACCTGGCCCACACAGAATTTTACCCTGAACCTCGAGCACACCTCTCAAAGCCTCCGTGAGAGGCAGATTTAAAAGCATGGGAGCTCCACTACACCACAGTTTTAAAAACGGGCTCACGCCCATGCCACCCTGCGCCCCAGACACGCTCTCAGCGTGCTGGCCCTGTGCCGAGTGGGGCCGGGGCGGGCTGGGCGCGGCTCACACCCCAGTCATGAGGCGGCTCTGGACATCCAGACCACCTCTCGAGACCAAGCAGGACCTGGGTCAGCTCGAGATGGCAGGGTCGCCTCAGCAGCACACCTGAGCACCCTCTCTGGGGTGGGTGGGGGTGGGGGGTCTGTTTGCTACACACCGACAAGGGGGCTGGGGGTTATGAGACAACAAACAGTCCACGGGGACCACAGGCGTCAGCCTCAGTCGATGGCTAGGGTGACTGTTCACTCGTATTTCTCAGACTAACTTAAAAAAAAAAGAAAGGAGAGGAAAAAAAAAAAAAACCCTAGTGTAAAGAGAGGAAGACAGGTGACGACTCCCGCACAGTCATCGGCAGCTCCGCGTCTGTGGATTTCCTAAAGCAACATCTTGACTACACCCTGGGCCGACGGCAGCGACGGCGAGGACAGGCCGGAAGGCGGCTTCCCGAATTCCAGGCGTTTCCCCGACCTTCGGACAGAGCAGACCAAGTTAGGCGGCCAGACAGCTGTTTCCAGCCGACCGACCGACTGACCGACCGACCGGCACCAGCACCCGCCGGGCCGTGACAGGGAACCGGATCGCGAGGGCGGGCGCGGTCTCAGTGGGTCTCAACTCTCCCTCCCGCGAAATGAGGACGAGGACACTGGCGCCTGGCGCTGACGTCCCCAAGGCCACGCCAAAAGCCCGTTGCAGAAGACGCTCTAGAGTCGCCCCTTGTAAAGGTCCGGGCGTTATGGGTTCGCCGTGGAAAGCGAATCTTCGCTTCCTGTCCCCTGTGCCACACGCACGCCCACTGAATTGATGTGGCCTGGGGTCCGGTAAGATGGCGGCACGTCTTTTAAAAAGAAATAGTCATTTTTTTTTTTTTTTAGACTGTTTTGGACGCTGCTCTGATTTTCTCGTGGCAAGAAAACCTGTGACGCCGTTAGAGGTCAGGTTTGTGCTTTCCGGTCTGGGGACTGTTTCGGGAACCGAGTCTGGCTGGAAGCTACTGCCAGTTTCCCGAAGGTTCTAAAGGGACTTAAAAATAAATAAATAAATAAATCCTCTTCTGGGGGAAGCAGAGCAGTGTTTGGAGCTCAAGTCCCCAAGCCAGTGACTTATGCGGGACACTGCCACAGCGTGAAGGGGACAGGGCTGCGGATCAGACAGTAAACACGAGCCTCTCCTTGGCCGTCTGCCCCAACAGAAGACACCACCTCACTCTGCCTCGAGGGACCGGGTTCACTGACATAATCCTGCAAGGTTTAAAAAATGGTTCTCGGTTGGGGGTAAGTCTCCCACCGGGAGCGACAGCAAAAGGCACTGACCCTTTGTCACCCGGAGGCGCGCTGGTGCCGCTCGGCCGTCTGTCGCCGCCATCTCTGTTCCTGCTCCCCCGGCCCGAGGCCGGGCCGCCCGTCCGGTGTGGGGACTGCTCGTACACGAAGTTCCGGCAGGAGGCCAGCTTGGACTCCAGGGCCTGCAGGGAAACGTGCGTTCAGCTCTCGAGAACGCGCATCTCTCCCCAGAGCCCGCGTGCAGACCAGGACCTAAAACAGTGGTTTCTCCAGGTGCGCTGTGCGCCAGGAGTCCAAAGTGAGGCCCCGGCGGGGTCCAAGGCACATCCAGCCCTCACGCCCGCTGGCCTGAGGGACTTCGCTGCTTCTTGGGAAGGCACCGGCCCTGCCGACGATCCCCACCCTGCCCGTGGGAAGCATGAACTCATCTTAAGGGGGATGCGAACTCCTGCTTACCCTGTGGACCACGCACAGAGAGGCGGGAGGTTTAGACCAGGACTTGGCCTTGATGTAAACAGGCCCCAGGGAAACTGAGGACACTGAGACCCCTGCCCCCCAAGCTTCTCTACACTCTATGCTGAGTACTGAGACACCTGTTTGTACAACAGAAGGACAACCAAAAGCCCAAAGGAAAAGCATTAAGAACTGAGTGGCGAGTTCTCTCGTAAGTGGCAGTTCTATTATTCCTTAAGCAAAAAAGAGTCCTTCCCCGTAATTAATGTAAAACCTGTAATGTCAAGTTCCTTGCCCTAGCCTTTCATTTCAAGATTTTAACTCCCTGAGTAATAAAAATAGAAGGTGACTTTCAAATGTTTCTCAGTGTTTTGAAATTAAAAAACAAACAAACAAACATAGATACCACCTACATTTCCCAACTTCTGAGGAAATGGTACAGGGATCAAAGGGATGACTTCGAGTCTGGGCTCTGGGTGACGGTCAAGGCCGAGGCCCACGGAAGCATCGCGTCTCAGAGACGCGACAGACCCAGAGCTACGGCTAACAGGCCAAGCCTGCGTTCGAAGGGGAGGAGCTGGCAGGGTCACGTCTCGCAAGCACCCGTGGGGCGCCGGTCTTACCCCCACTTTCCGCAACAGGTCTCCCACGATGCTGAGCGCTGATATCCGGGCCGCAGGTGTGAGGGGGGTCCCGCTCATGGAGTCCTCCAGACCTGGGGTGGGGGGAGGAAGCACATGGAGGGCCAGCTGCAGCCACAGGCTGTGCACGAGCATCGCCAACCGCGAGACCCCTGGGCCGCCCTTCTCTTTGCAGCCCTTTCGTTCTGGACGTGCCCGGCTGCCTTCGACAGTGACGGGTCCCGCAGAGTCCATCTGGCGACCAACCTTTCACAGCCTTATAGTGACTAATTAAACATTTATTTTTGCATGTTATTCTTTTACGACAAAACCAACACGAGCCCTCTGGAAATCCTAGGAACTCCATGTAGTTAGTGAACACGACTGTCACCCGGGCCCACCAGGGCGGTAAGGGCGCGACCTCAGGGAGCCGTCTCCCAGCGGGCCCTGGGGCAGCGGCACCAGCATCACCGGGCGCCTGTCACCTGTCACAGGCGCAGGAGCGCAGGCCCCGCCAACAGCTCTGGCGGGAGCCCTGGCGTTTTAAGGAGGTGCCCGGCTGAGGGTGTTAAAGTGGGGGAAACACTGCTCCAGTTCTGGGTCCTGGAGGTCTCACCGGTCTCGTCCCAACAGGGGACAAGCTGAGTGACAAGCTCAATTCAGGGCCTCAGTGTTCCCACGCAGTGCATGGGGACGGCACCTGCGCGACCTGAACCTGGGGCCTGTGGTGAGACTCGGTGAGGTCAGGTGCACACGCGGGCACTTGGCACAGTGACCGGCTGTCCGAGCACGCCACGACTGGCTACTATCATTTGCCATTAAGTGGCCAGATGACAGTCTCACAGTTATCCGTCGGCAGAGGCGCCGCGGCAAAACCTCTAGTGCCTTATTTTTCACTACACAGCGCAGATGACGTTGACTCGAGGTCTAGAGGGACATACTGCTGGGCCCACAGAATGTTTCTAACCCTTTCTTCCGGGCCCTGAGATGCTCAGTGTGCGAATCTGGTTCAGCAGGGGACGTCCGGCTTCCGGAGCAGAGGGAAGGGCGGTGGGTGCCAGGTCCACGCTCCCCGAGGCAGGAGCATGGACGCCACTGCCCCCCGGGAGGCTGCCGCCCTCACGCTCCGCCCTGTGCGTGCGCCCCACCATCCAGCCTGGTCCAGTGCCCACCCCACCCGGGACCCACGCCGGGTCCGCACCCAGGAAAGCTGCGAGGACAAGAGTCCCCCTGGCGCGCACGCCCCTTACCACGTCGAAACGTCCCTGGTGTGGCTGCACTGGCGCTGGGCCCCCGGGTGGCCCCGGGGGTGGACGGCGCGGAGCCCGTGGCCTGCACGGCGGTGTCCGTCCTGCTGGCTTCCGCCGGGCCGGGCAGCGGGGTCCTGGGCTTCTCCTGCTTCTGCTGCACAGCCAATTCCTGCCGCAAATCTGGGCAGGGAAAGGGGTCGGATGAAGGCCTTGCTTTGGTGTGTGTGTGTGTGTGTGTGGGGGGGGGGTTAATAGCAGCCACTTGTCAAGGAAAAGACGCACCAGGGTGAGAAATTTCAGGAGGACGCCTGAGCCAAGCGGAACCCACAGGGCCTTGCCTAACAGGCTTGTAAAATGATTTTTTTTTTTTGAGTAAAAACTAAAAGGTTTTTAAACAATTTTTAACTAGGGCAGTGATACACTTATGCAAAAATATGCTTTCCCAGCTCATCCCCAGATGCCCCTCGTCACTCATAATCACTGTGACACGGAGGTCGCTTCAAGCCATTTTCTCTGCGTTTTCTCACATACGACTGGTACGTAGGTACCTATCCATGAAGCACGTAACACGAATAATCTCCAGGCAGGATAAAGAGAGACATTCTGTCCGTGACTCACCTCCCGTCCTTCGGTGGGACGTCCTAACAACTGTTCTACGACTGCATTTATATCTATCTATGCCTTGTTCATTTTAACAATTAACATTCCGTAAAACAAATCTATGACACTTCCTTACTGATGGGCACTTAGAAACAACTCCCTTTTAAATTGGAGGATTTTTTTTTTCTTTTTAATGCCCCTTCTACCAGCCACATATTAGAAACTAAATGTTGTAAAGAACAAACTAGGACTTTAAAAAAAAAACAAAAAATGAAACACACCTCTTATGCACCCCCCTTGGATGATGCCCTAATGGCCCATTACGATTTGAAAGCTCTCCCTCCGGACCTGCCAGCCTCCAAAGAGCAACTGCAAATGAGCTCTCCGAGTGCTAAGCCACACCTATCGGCTGCCATCAAGGCACAAATACAATGGGCGAGCTGGCAATGCCATCGACGGGAACTTCTCCCCCCACAAAACTCCTGTGTCCTTCCGGGCATAAAGCTGCTGGTGGGTCTAAGTACCCACAGGGGTCTTTCCAGGCTGGACATCTGACCGTTCTCAGCATGGGGTGGGGACCAAGGCCAGAGCCTGCTCGGTGTGGTCCCATTACCCCCGTACCCTGAGACCAAACAGCCTGTGCACTGAGGACAGAGTAGATCTTCAGCAAAGGTGATGCCAGTTAAGAAGAGGGGACAACACTGGGGAGGGGACAGGGGGAGGGCACGAGGAACACGGCTCAGGAACCCGACCTCTGGCTTCATCCTTCAGCCGCTGCACAGACTCCAGGAGGTTCTCCTTCTCGTCGAGCTCGCTCTCCAGGAAGGCGTTTCTTTCGATGGCTTGGTTCAAACGCTGCTCGAAATCTTCCAGAGACATGATCGTAGCCCTGGGTGTCCAAGAAAGCAATCGGGGACGTCATCTGGTGCCTGCACACCCAGGGGACGTGAGGGCGTGAGCCCAGCGCTGGCACTCCCTGAAACCGCAGACCTGAGCGGGCCTCTTATGCTTTGGGACGGACACTCGTCGCCTGCCCAAGGGGAACCGTCTTAGGTCGTGGGGTGCACCAGGCTGCCCTGAGGGTCAAACGAGATAACCCCACACAGCGCTCGGCCGCGAGCCAAGACCTTAGTAGGGCCACATCCAGGGCCCGGGCGACTGCCGATAGCCCCACCTTCCCTCGGAGACGCACGTGCCAACAGAACTGGGAATATCCTACTAAAATGCACGTGTGAGGTGATGCCACGTGTTTAAAAGACTAGAAAAGATTGTCTTTCATCTCTCAGTGTACCCCAAAAAGTTTAAAGAGTTCAAAATGCCCAGCGCAGCTGCCCCAAGAGCAACCACCTGTGAACAGCGCAGACGCTTTCCTGGAGCGCCGGGCCAGAGGCACTGAGATGAAGGCGCCCGCAGTGCTCTGAGGCATGAGACAGCAGCTCACCCCAGGGTCTCCTCACATGCACAGCAAGGGTGGGAGCACAGCCTCCACACAGGGTGGGGTGGGGACAACCAGAGGAATACAGGAAGCACGAGACAGATGTTTCACACGTAAGTACTCAACAAACGTCAGCTATTTCTATTAGTGACCCCGTGTTTGCCTCCAGGAGACCTGTAGCATCCTGCCATCTGTATCCCATGGTGGTCAGAAGCCTGGGCTGAGAGTGGGGCCTGGGAGTGAACACGTGACTGGCTAAGTGTCCCTGGGAAACCTAATCTGGCTGGGCCCCCAGCCCTTCCACGGCAGAGTGGAAGGATCCACGCGCTCACTTATCCAGCACATGCTTCTATGTCCGCACAGAGACAGGCGAGCGCCTACCTTCCGAGGGTCTTCAGAGGTGAATGAGATAAAGGTACATAAAGTGTCTTAAGGAAAATGACAAAGGGACATATTTAAGAGCACAATACTAGAATTGGTTAAAGTGACTCTAAAGCTGACATGTCAAACAACAACAAAAAAGACAGAATGTGTAGGAATTCGTGTAACAACAAAGACGCAAGGCTTAACTGTCGGGCACACAAGGCTTGTGGGAATACAACACAGGGTGTTCATGAAGAGGAGGACGCACTAGCATAAAGAGATCGATTGTTCATAACTCACTTAATACGTCTAGCACCATCCTAATAAAAGGTTTTAACTGGGGGATGGACTGATGGGAAAGATCGCATGGAAATGAGCAAGAAGGGCCGGGAGGCTCTCGAAGAGAAGAGATCGGGGGAATTCGCTCCACCAGATGTAAAGAGCAGGCTGGCGTAAACCTCAACAACGATCATCAGTGGGGGCCGTGTCAAACCATCCGTCACAAGGACGGACAGAGCAGGGGGGACCAAAGGTCCAGAAACAGATCCAAATGTACCTAAGAATGTGATCTGCTAGAAAGGCGGCATCACAAGTCATCGATGAAAAGACGCTGATTCAATTCCAGGTTAGGGGAACACTGGGCAGCCACCTGGAAAAAAAATTAATGGAGGCTCCATACCTCAGACTGCACCCCAAAAGAAATTCCAACCAGATCAAAAATTTCGACAAACTCAGGGTTTGATCAAAATCCGCTACCGGCTCTGGGAAAGCCAGAGAACGGCAGACCCGCTTCAGGGGTGGTTCTGGCCTCCCTGGACCTGCGTGGGTCGGTGATCACGTGATCGCACACGGTCAGCATGGCGGCACCAGCAGGAATGGGCACTTCCGTCTACTGTTACCATGGGAATACTCTCGCTCTTGAATAAACGTAAGCATGCTAGTTGTAACCTGAGTGAAAACAGTTCTATGCGCCTTATACACTGAAATTCTATCATCAGCAAATGTATCATCTATTAGCGTGAAGGGCTGCGATGCATGATGACCGTGAAAGCCATTTATCTCACGTACAGTTAGTGAAAACTTGAAAGTAGTTCAACAGGAAAAGTTTCAGTAAACCTGAATGTTAAGACGCACTGTTAGGTAACTAAGAACATATCTCTTTTGAGCCAATAAACGTTTTAAAAGATTATCATCACCCCACACCTATCAGAATGATCACTATCTAAAGAACAGAAAATAACAAGCATTGGTGAAGATGCAGAAAAGCTGGAACCTCTGTTCACTGCTGGTTAGAATGTGAAAAGGTGTGACAACTACACAAAATAGTATGGAGGTTCCCTTAAAAATTAAAAAAAGAATGAATTGACTAACCAGCAGTCCTATTTCTGGGTATGTATCCAAAAGAATTGAAAGCAGGACCTCAGAGAGATATCTGCACACCTATGTCCGTAACAGCATCATTCACAAGAGCCAGGAAGAGGGAAGCAGCCCAAGTGTCCACCAGCAGAGAAACGGATAAAAAAAAAGTACATGCCATGGAATATGAAGCACGTATTCCTTAAGGAGGAAAGTCTGTCACGTGCTACACCGTGGCTGAATCTCAAGGACAACATGCTAAGTAAGAGACTAAACGAGTCACAACAGGACAGATGCTGTGTGATTCCGTTCATGTGGTGTGTCGAAAGTACAAGTCCCAGAAACAGCAGACAGGAAGGCAGCTAGCTGCCCAGGGCTGGAGGGAAGAGGGGGGCGGGGACGCGTGTCTGGAGGGTGGGGCTCCGATGCAGGTGGAGAGGCTCTGCTGCACCCCTGCACCACGATGGCCCCACGACACTGACGCTTAAAAATAAAAGCCACGGGACAGCGCGCCGAAGAGCGAAACCGGATGAAACCACGTTCAATTTCTGTAGAGCATTCTGGTATATTAGACAAAGTAAACTTGAAGGAATGTACTTAATTTTCAGTTTCTTCTAATCAGGCCTAAGTCTTTCGAGGTGACCCTTGCACAAGGCGACCCCGCTCCTTGGGTGAGTGAGTCGTTTTGTTTTATGGAGGTTAACAGTGCGGAGAACGCAACAGCGAACAGTGCCAAGAAATCACTGTTCTGCGGCAAGGCTGTCAAGTTTTGCAAGTAAAATTGTAAAACTTTATAATAAAATTCTAATGTTTGTAAGTTGCTTTTTTTTTTTTTAATAATAGTTCAGTGTTCTAGGACTTTATTTATTCTATAATGGTGATGTGAGACTCTATCTCTTCTGATTTTCACATTCTACTATTCAGCATTTGGCCAAAATGTGAGCCAATGCATCCTTAGTTTAGGAGAAAAAAACATACATATAATAAATACTACAAGAAGTCTATGGCCATGCCTCCCTGAACAAGCCTGATCCCGTTTGATCTCAGTAGCTAAGCAGGGTCGGGCCTGGTTAGTATTTGGATGGGAGACCACCTAGGAAGACCAGGTGCTATAGGTGTAAAAAATTTTTAAAAAATAAAAATAAAATAGTAAAAGAAAACATATCCTAATTGCTTTATGACCTTGGACTGCAGAAGGCCCTTCTAACTATAACTGGCTGATAAATTTGACTACACAGAAATCCAATACCTTTTAACAGTAACATTATCCAATAGACAGACATGGATGACAAATGACAAACTCCAAATATTTTCAATTCGTATCACAAATATATAAAAATCTCCTAGAAACTGATGAAAAGAACCCAACCAATAATCTAATTTTAACACTGGTGAAGAAACAGAGTTCATGGGGAAAAAAAAAAGGTTCTTAAATATGAACCGAGGTCACTCATAATTCAGAAATGTACGTATTTGTCACCTATCGGACTGGCAGAAATCCGAAGTTTGAAAGCCATTCTGTTAGCTCTTTGGAAAATAAGGAAGGACTTAAACACTTAAGCTGCTGGAAATGGAAACTGGTGCAATACACAGAGAACAACTGGACATTTGCTACTTAAAGGACATGCACTTGTCCTTTGACCCAGTAATTTCACTTCTGGGAACCTGTCTACAGACACACATCTGTGTAAGCAATGCTAACCATTCATTACAGCAATGAAAGAAAGAAAATGAGTAGATATCCATCTACGGGGGCTGGATAAATGGTTTTATACAATACCAACCTTATGATAGAATATTATGCACTTGGGGGAAAAAAAAGAACTAAGAATACTCTGTGTCCTCATACAGAAAGATCTCCAAGATCTATTGTTATGTGAAAAAGATGTACAGCAATGTATACACAGAATGTCCTTTTGTGGAGAAAAGAGAGGGGGACAATACCATTTTCTATTTCTATTTGCATGAATTTTCATTAAAAAACTCTACCCCTTTGTATGTTGTTTTTGAACCACATGAAAGTACTACTTCTTCATGACGAACTGCATTATTGGTCCTGATTCTTCACCTTCCCTGCATCCACACCCTTGCTGAGGCCTCACTGTGGATAGAATTACCTTCCCACCCCTTAACGTGGCTTGGCCATGTGACTTGCTTTGCTCAAGGATATATGGGTGGGAATGACAGTGTGCCAGTGGCTAGCCAGAAATCAAAACTCGCTACAAAGCCACAGTAATTAAGTCATTCTGGGACTGGGATAGTAATTCACAAATTATACACTGGACCAAAATAGAGAATCCAGAATTAGATGCCAGGATACAGAAGAGTTTAACAAATGACAGAGTTGAGTTTAATTCAGTGTCTAAAAGATGGAGTGTTTAGCTTATCTCAAGAAAAAAAGAAAAAGCTCAAATAAACAATCTAACTTTACACTTAAAGGAACTAAGAACAAAATGAAGCCCAAATCTGGAAGGAAAAAAAAATAATAAAGATCAGAGAAGAAATAAATTAAATGTAGACTAAAAAAGACAAGAGAAAGATCAATGAAAATAAGAGCTGGTTCTTTGAAAAAACAAAATTGACAAAACTAGACTAACCAAGAAATAAAGTGAGAGGTCTCAAACAAAATTAAAAATGAAAGAGAATTTGTAACTCTTACAATAGAAATAGGATCATAAACTACTACAAATAATTATACACTAATAGAAAACCTAGAAGAAACATATAAATTCCTGAATATATACAACCTTCCTACACAGAATCATGAAGAAGTAAAAAATCTGAATTGATCATTTACTAATAAGGAGATTGAATCAGCAATCAAAAACTTCCCAACGAACACAAGTCCTGGGCCAGACATATTCACAGTAAGTTTTACCATACATTCAAAGAATTAATACGTAGCCTACTCAAACTCTTCCAAAAAATTGAAGGGAAGGGAACACTTCCAAATCCATTTTATGAGGCCAGTATTTCCCTGATACCAAAACCAGATAAAGATGCCACACACACGCAAAATTAAAGGTCAATATCCTTAATGACCATAAACGCAAAAGACCTCAAAAAACATAAGCACACTGAATCCAACAACTCACTGAAAAGGATCAGACACCATGATCCAATGGGATTTCGTCCCGGGATTCAAGCATGGTTCGACATCCACAAATCAATCAACATGATACACTACAAAAACAAAATGAAAAAAAAAAAAATCATATGATCATCTCAATAGATACAGAAAAAGCATTTAACACCTATTTATGATTAAAAAAACTCAACGATGTGAGTATAGAGGAACATATCTCAGTATAATAAAGGCCATCCATGACAACCCCACAGCTAAAAATCATACTGAACTGTGAAAAGCTGAAAACGATTCCTCTAAGATCAGAAACAAGACAAGGATGCTCACTCTCGCTTTTTTTTTTTTGTTCAACACGGTATTGGAAGTCATAGCCACAGCAACTAGGTAAGAAAAAGACATAACAGGCATCCAAATTGATGGGAAGAACTAAACCACTGCAGATATGATAGCAGATACAGAAAACCCTAAACCCTCCATCGGAAAACTGTTACAACTAATAATGAATTAAGTAGAGTTGCAAGATACAAAATCAATATACAGAAATCTGTAGCATTTCTATACACTAGTCAAAGACTATCAGAAAGGGAAATTAAGAACAAAATCCCATTTACAATTGCATCAGAATGAATACCTAAGAATAAATTTAATGGGAAGTAAAAAACCTACACACTGAAAACTGTAAGACCCTGATGAAAGAAATTGAAGAAGACACAAATAAATTAAAAAAAAAAATACTCTGCTCATGGATTGGAAGAATTAATATTGTTAAAATGTCCATACTACCCAAAGCGACCCACCCCTACCAAAATTCCAATGGCATTTTCCACAGAACAAATAATTCTAAAATCTGTATGGAACCACAACACATCACAAGTAGCCAAAGCAACTCTGAGAAAGAACAAGGCTGGAGGCATCACGTGCCCTGATTTCAAACCATGCTACAAAACCACAGTAATTAAAATGTATGGCATTGGCATGAAAAGACACAAAGATCAAAGGAACAGACTGAATCCCAGAAATAAATCCACTCATATATGGCCAATTAACTTACGGCAAAGGAGCCAAACAATGGAGAAGGGACAGTCTCTTCAGCAAATGATGCTGGGAAAACTACATGGTCACACGTGAAAGAATGAAACCAGACTGCTATCTTATGCCACACACAAAAACTACACAGCATGAATCACGACTTGCATGTAAGACCTGAAACCATAAAATTCCTAGAAGAAAACATAGATGGCAAGCTCTTCAATGTATTTGTGGACTGGACTCCAAAAGCAAGGGAAACAAACAATAAACGGGATGACATCAAACTAAAAAGCTTCTGCACAGTGAAGGAAGCCATCATCAAAACGAAACGGCAACCTGCTGAATGAGAGAGACTACATATGCAAATCTGATAAGGGGTTAATATTCAAAATTCCTAGAGAACTCCCACAACAACCAAAAAAAAAACCTGATTTAAAAATGGGCAGAGGATCCGAACAGACATTTACCGAAGAAGACACAGAGACGGCCAACTGGCAAATAAGACGTTCAACATTACTAATTATCAGGGAAATGCAAATCAAAACCACGATAAAATATCAAAAATGGTTATTATCAAAAAGACAAGAAACAACAAGGTTTGGAGAGAATGTGCAGGAAAGGGAGCCCTCGTGCACTGCTGGTAGGAACGTGAATTGGTTCAGGTGCTATGGAAACAGTCGAGAGATGCCTCAAAAAATTAAGAATAGAACTACTATATGATCTAGCTATTCCGCTCCTGAAGAATATGAAAAACACTAATTTCAAAAGATCTATGCACCCCTATGTTCACTACGGCATTACTTACAATAGCCAAGATATAGAAACGTCCATCAATGGATGAATATATATATATATATATTCTGTTCAGCCGTAAAAAAGAAATGAGATCCTGCCTTTCGTGACAACACAGACAGACCCTGAGGGTATTATGCTAAGTGACATGAGTCTGGTGGAGAAAGGCAAATACTGTAAGATTATACTCATATGTGGAATCTAAAACAGAATAAGCAAACAAAGCAAAACAAACTCATAGATGCAAGGACCAGGCTAGTGGTTACCAGCGGGGAGTGGGGTGGAGCGGGTGAACTGAGTGAAAGGTGTTGATTTTATGGTGAAAGATGGTAGTGACTGGACTTTTGATGGTGATCACTCTGTAGTGTATACAAGAATAAACTCAACACAAATTAAAGACTTAAATGTCAGATCTGAAACCGTAAAACTCAGAAGAAAACACAGGCAGTAAACATTCTGACATTGCTCTTAGTAGTATTTTTTCTAATGTATCTCCTCAGGTAAAGGAAACAAAAGAAAAAATCAGCAAATGTCACTACATCACCGAAAAAGGTTTTGAACAGTGAAGGAAACCATCAACAAAGAGAAAGACGACCTACTGACTGGGAGAAGATAACCACCAATGATTTATCTAATAAGCAGTTAATATCCAAATCACATAAGGAACTCAACACCAAAAAAAACCAAAACACAAAAAAACAAAACAAAACAAACAATGCAATCATAAAATGGGCAGAGGACCTGAATAGCCATTTCTCTGAAGAGGACATACAGATAGACACATGAAAAGATGCTCACCATCACTAACCATCAGGAAAATGCAAGTGAAACCCACAATGAGAGATCACCTCGCACCTGTAAGAATGGCTATCATCAATAAATCAGTAAGTGTTGGTGAGGATGTGGAGAAAAGGGAACCCTTGGGCACTGTTGGTGGGATTGTCAACTGATGCAGCCGCTATGGAAAACAAAATGGGAGTCCTCGAAAAACTAAAAATAGAATTACCACATGACCCAGCAACTCCACTTCTGGGTATTTACACAAAGAAATCCAAAACAGTAATTCGAAAAGATATATGCATCCTTATGTTGATGGCAGCATTATTTACAATAACCGAGATATGGAAGCCACCTAAGTGTCCACCGATAGACGAATGGATAACGAAGACGTGGTACACGTATACATAGGATAACCACTCAGCACGAAAGAGGAAGGAGCTATGAAGTCATGATAAGGCATGAAAGAACCTTAAATGCCTGTTACTAAATGAAAGATGCCAACCCCAAAAGGCTGCACACTGTTTCATTGCAACTATGTGACATTCTGAAAAGGACAAAACTACGGAGACAGTAGAAAGGTCAGTGATTAAGAGGGATCAGGGGGAGGGAGGGATAAATAAGCAGAGCACAGAGGCTTTTTAGGGCAATGAAGCGATGCTGTATGATGCTATAATAGTGGACACACGTCCTTATACATTTGTCCAAACCCACAGAATGTACAACAGCAAGAATGAACTGCGACGTGACCTGCAGGCTCTGGATGACAACGACGTGTCAGTGCAGGTTCACGGACGGTCACGAACGTTATCACTACAGAGGATGCTGACAGCTGGGAAGAGTATCTGTGTGGGAACAGGGGACATGCAGAAACTCTCTACACTTCCCTCTCAATGTTGCTGTGTCACCTAAAACGGCTCAAAAACAAAAAGTCTATCTAAAAGCATTAAAAAAAAAAAGAATAAAGGCAAATGAAAGACATTTGCAGAGAAACCCAGACTGGCAGAATGTATTATCCGCGGCAGGCGTCACCTCCTACGGGAAGCTCTCCAAGCTGAAGGGGGATAATACTGACAGGGACCCGACGCTCGGGAGGGAAGGAACTGGAGACAGCGCTCACCAGTGGAAAGATAAAAAGCTATCTTCTTACCCTCTTAGTTTCTTTAATATACATGTGGCTTTTTTAAAAGCGACAATGATAACCGTGGAATCCATAGCATATATAGGCATAATAAGAGCCATGGGAACTCCAGCATAACGTTTAAGGAAGGTACGTGAAATAAGGTTGCAAGGTCACTGCATTCTACGTGGAGCGGTGCAATATTAACTAAAAGACTGAAAAGTTCAGCAAAATAATGTGAGCCCTAAAACACACACACACACACAAAACCAGTGCAAGGAATCGTGGGGGGCACTGCAATGGCTGCATTTCTTAGCGGGAGTGTGGGTTACATGAAGGCACGCATTTTCGAAACTGCTCGAACCGTGCACTTAAGATCTGTGCATGTCACTGGATGTTAACTGATATCTAAAATTTTTAAAGTGTATTCTTAAAAAAAAAAAAAAGGAGAGCTGGTTCAGAGCTGTTATTCCATACACGTTAGTCACGACCGCTCATATCCGGCTACACAACAGGACGTCAGCTTACGGAACTGCTGCTCCTCGAACACACTTCTTTCCTTACCTCGCGGCCCGATTCACTCAGCACAGGCTCGTCCCTGTGCCTGGAATGGTCTGGTCTCCCCTCACGCTTCCCCAGGACAGCTTCTACGCACCCCGCGTTCTGAGCCTCCACGGCGTCCCTCTGACAAGCCTCGCCTGACATCCTCCCTCCAGGGACCAAACCGAAACTGTCCTGTCCCACACCCCGGGGTGCCCCGGACCTGCAGCGCTCGGCGCTGACCTTCCCTTGTGCCCATCCACGCATTGTCCTTTCCCGGGGGGCCCACCGGGGCGTGGGTCTGGCCTCGCTCCCCGCTGACTTCCCTACACTCAGCTCGCTGCAGGGTGGGGGGTTCCCGGGAGCTGCGCCCTGCTCCCTGGCACACCCACCGCTTTGCTCGCTCCAGGTCGTCGTTGGCTTGCTCCAGCTCCCGGATGTACTTCTGCAGCTGGTCTTTGATGGCTTTGGTCTGGGCGAGGTCGCCCTCCAGGGCGGAGATCTGCCGGTAGCCTTCCGAGTGCTGTGTCTCGAACTTCTCCTGAAGGACAAAACGCACGTTGAGTGTACGGGTCAAGACTTCTGACAAATGGGGTATATCTCTCCTTCCCCGCCACCTCCATAAAGCACTGAGGGTTAGTCTGGAAAGCACGGTCTCCTGCTGTAGTGGAGACTATGTTATTAGCCACCGAGTGTCCACCCTGCCCCCTCCCCACAGCCCGCCAGTGCCCTGATGTCCTTGGGGGTTTATCTCCATCACTGCAGGGTCTTCAGGGGACCAGTCCTCCCATCACACTTGCTGAGGTGGCTTCAGGCTCCTCCCCCAGCCTCCTGCCACAGCCAGGGACAAGCCAAAGCTTACTTAGTTCATAGAACCTCTCTCCACAGACATCAGCTCTTGAGCAAATGACAGAAGAGGGCAGGAACGGGAGCTGTTGTGTCCTGAGTGCCTGCTGCCTCCCAGCCCTGAGCACCTTGTACCTCGCCCCATCCCAAATCTGGTCCTTGCATTGCAGCCTCTGGGTGCCAAAAGGCCGATCATTTTGCTCAAAGTGTCCTCAGTCAGAGAAAGCCACAGAAACCTCTCCAAGCCTCGCCCACGATGGCAATGAGTCCACATCACATGACCTCCCTGGATTCCAAAGGCAACATCAGGAATTGCAATGCCTTTGCTCGCGTGTGCCTCACAGGAAAGGCAGGACATCGTGTACCTAGTTTGACAACGGCACTGACTTTGTGATCCAGGGCTCACCCCCCCACAGTGAGGGGGAGTTAGAAGGAACTTTTGGACCTCTGGGGGAAGGAGGAAAGGAACAGAGAGAGGAAAAACAAAAAAAAACCTGCTGTGAATTACGAAAGGAAGTTGAGTGTGATCTGGCTCCTGCTTTCCAAGACAAGCAATAGCCCAGGTGACTTCTCAGTGATCTGCTGTCACCCAGCTGTGCCAGCTAACATTTATGGTGCTTCTCTGTGCCAGCCTCTGGGCTTGGTACCTACTCACACTGCCTCATCTCATGCCATTTCACAGATGTGGAGACTGAGGCTCAGTGACTTAATTAGCTCAGAGTCAACTGGTAACAAATGGCTGAGAGGAGATTCAACCCAGGTCACACAGACAGACAGACAGACAGACACACACACACACACACACACACTCTGTTCCAGCTCCTCTTTCGAATTTCTTTCCTTCACCAAACACCCTTACTACTTTCCCTCCATCAACACACATGAAAGAAAAAACACTTCCCACAGGAAAGGCCCAAGGTCTAATCAGAAAGTTAAAAAAAAAAAACAAACTCCTTCCTTCCTTTTCTTTACTCAGTCGAGTAAACAGAGCTGTCGCCAGAAACAGTCTGGATGGCCTGGGAAGAGTGACGTAATGGTGCCTAGGCCAGAGAGGCGTGGGGAACGCCCCAGGAACGCCCGGATTTGGGGTGAGGACAGGGAGGACACGCCACATACTCAGGCGGTTTGGTCCCGATGCTCTGCTTCCTGGCTGTCGGCAGAGGGAGCGTCTTCCCTGGGCGAGGGGCCCACCGGGCTCCCAGCACACTCAACGGGATTCTCAGAGTGGCTCTGACAGCCTCACGCCCTTTGTGGAGGGGTGGGGGCACCTCCAGATCAAACAGGAGAATGCAGGGTCCCAGGTCATTAACCTAACTTCAAATGCGGGTCCTAAGAGGACGCAGTCAACGGGCTTCTCCACCAGCATCACAATTCAAAGGTCATCCTTTGAACGCACGGACATGAAAAGCTGTTGCTGAAAGGTTGAGCTTTCTATCTGGGGCTAATTATAATACGCTGTCAGCTGATGGGGCATCAATAGACGCTCTGTTTGATCTCGTACAGGCGTTTTTATTCAACTTGTGATGAATAAGCCAGTTGTCAAGAAGCCTGAGTCAGAGGAATACATTTCTCTTAGGTGACAAACATGGGCTGGTAGCACTTCTGGATTCCAAGGTCTTTGTTTCTCCCCCTGCTCTGTGCTCTGGGTCTCCCCGGGTCGTAGGGAAGTCGCCTGCAGGTTCAAGGGCTCAGTCTGGAAGCAGTTAATTACTTGGCAGTTGCTTGATATTTACTCATCGTCCATGGAGGGCGGGCCTCTTTCCCTCTCCAAACTACGGTCCATACCCCTGGTGTCCCTTCCACACAACCTTCCACCCAGCGGTTAAGAATGCCACGATGGTGTTTGAGCCCTGCCATTAGCACCGAGGCACTAATGCCTGCGGGGCTCAGGCTGTGAAGTGGGCCAGGTTTAGGGATGAAGCAAATGGCATGCATCCCCCCTTAGGTGTCAAAGATGGGTAGACAGCTGTGAGGAACCACTACTCGGCTTTTTGCTGGTTAGAAGGACGCGGGCCTGGTGTGGCCAGACCCGCCAGTTCGCAAAGCAAGTCGGAAATCCAGACTTTTACTGCCTCAGAACGTTGAATGTTGATTGAAAACATTTTAAAAACACTAAAGATTTCAGTCTTACTACCAAAAGAATAAACTATAAATAAATAAACTCTTAATTACTAAGACAATGCTGAAATAGTTACGGAGATGCAAATTTCACCTTGAACTGAATCAAAACATAAGACAGATGAACAGGTGTGTGATAAAAAGCAGCTATGGCAAACGTTACTGGTGGAGCCTGGGTGGTGGACATGCGAGTGATCACCGGGAAGGAAATTCTTGCATACTTGCTGCGCGCTTGAAAACGTTCACGATAAAACACTGAATGAGAACCACGAAAGGCTGAGCAGACGGCGCTATGGGCCAGAGAGCAGATGGCCGCTTTGGGCTCTGCGGTCCACACCATCCAAGTCTGAAGTCCACAGCTCAGCGTCCAAGGTCTTTGGGGCTTTTCCTTTGCCCCTCCCCACCCTCAACCCCCAACCTGTTAGTCAGCCCCCCCTTTTTGCCATAAACAGGAAAGCCGGGGCGCCCGGGATCCGCTCGACACTCATCCTTGTCCGTGTCTGGGGCAGATCCAGAGTGACTCTTCGTCAGCCCCTGTGCACCAAGCTGCTGGATGGACGGATGGATGGACAGGGACGGACACACACGCTCACCCCACACCCTCCAACACCAGTTCAAGTCCCTCCTAGCGCCTCCCGGGAGCCGTCTCCAACCCGGGCAGAGCCCCCTCTCTCGGGAGGAGGACGTGGTCAGGACTACGTAGCGGCATCTGTCCCCTAAGTGCTTCCCAGTGCGAGGGGTGCCCTCCCCACGAAGCTTCCAGAGGACAAAGCGCTCATCCCCTCCCATCGCATCTCGCCCCGGGCCACACCGCAGGGCCTGGCTCTTTCTCCCAAGGGCTCTCGTGAGATTTAAAAAAATAAAAAAGATATGCAGACACGCAGGCGCCACCCAGACTGACTGAGCGGGGCGGTTCGGGCCCGTCTGATGTTCACGAAGCTGGCCCAGTGGGCCCGGCAGCGAGGGCTGACAGCCACAGTCCCAAGGGCACACCGTTACACTGAATCACCTGCCAAGCCCCGTAGGACGTCCAAGGGCAGTCCTTACCCTTGAGAGCAGAGGCTCTCCGGACACGTGGCAAGGTCCGGAGAGATCGGTGACTGTCACAGCCTGGGGAAGGCGGAGCTACTGGCATCTAGTGGGAGGAGGACAGGGATGCTGTTACGCATCCTCAGTGCAAAACTCAGTCCCCACAACAGTCATCTGGCCTCGGATGTCCACCACGCGCGGGCTGAGGAGCCTGTCCGAGACTGGCAGTGACCCCTGGAACTTTCTGTAACGTGGGAACGTTCTACACCCTGACTGTCCAACTGCGAGGCCCCTGCAGACGTACGGCAACCGAGTCCTTGAACTGTGGCTAGTATGACTAAGGAGCTGGATGTAGTTATTTTATTTTAATTAACGTCAATGTCAGCAGCCACTCGTGGCTCGGGGGCTACCACACTGGACAGCATGACCCTGGGCCTTATAATGATCAGCAACTCCAGTGACACTTCATGCACTAAGATTGTCCACTTCTCACATGCTTTATGAGGTTACAGACGAGCCGTGAATGGCCCTGGGGACACATGTGTGACTCGCTCCTCCCAGAGCTCTCCCATCAGAGCAAGAGTTCGATGACCACACCCACCCAGAAGGCCTGGGGGTGGGGGTGGGGGTGCGCCCAGGGCCGTGGACCCCGGCTCTGTGGGGCTCCGTTCCCGGGCACGCACGCCACGCTGGCACCCGTCTCTGCCTGTGGGCACCCCGCCCCCCCGCCTCTCACCTTGATGGTTTCTAGCTCCACGCGAAGGCGGTTATTTTCTGACAGGAGGTCCCTGTTTCTGGACTCAATCTGCTGCAGCTGCGTCTCCAGTTCAGCCTCATATTCTCGGCTCCCCTCCTGGAATTCTCGGAGCTCCTCCTGCGTATTCTCCGCCCTGCGGAAGTCCCAGACGTCAGAAGATAATACATGCTGCTGAGTGTTGTACGTGGACTAGCTCTTTATTCAACTGCCTTCCGAGGCAGAAACTATCACGGTCCTCAGTTTAGAGACGAGAAGATGAGGTTTAGTTAGACAGGATGACTGACTTGTCTCGAGGTCACACGAGAAGTCAGAGACAGAGCTTGGATCTGTTTATACATTTGCTATGTATTTTTTGAGCCCAGTGTATAGTAAATATACTTTGGACTGTGTACGCTCTGCAGATTTATTTCTAAGTAGAAATTGAATATAATATAAATGTTTACTTATCACACCACTACGTCTATCTAGAACTCAAAAATCATGAGTTCAAAAGCAATACACAACTTTAACATAAACAATGAAGATACCAAAACTGTTAAAGATTTTGTTTATCCTGGTTAAGCCATCAATTCAAATGAAGACTGCAGCCAAGAGAAGAGCAGCAGTGGAAGGATCAGGAAAGATCATCAAGAGCAAAGACGTTGTCACTAGAGACCGAGGCTAAGGTCACCCTCACCCTCGTGGTCCCGATGCTGTGCACGGATGCGAGCGCGGGATGGTGACGACGGCTGATGGGAGAGACAGTGTTTCGTTTGCCATATGCGGTTTCTATGGATACCATGGACCACCAGCAAGATGGACAAGTGGGTCCTAGATAGAGCAAGTGAAGCCTGAAATGTCCCTGGAGGCGAAAATGACACAGCAGAAGCCGTCATACTTCGGGCATGTGACGAGAAGGACAAGACAATAATGCTGGGGCGGGGGAATGGGGGGGTGGGATAGAAGGCAGCAGAAAAAGAGGAAGACCAAATGTGAGATGGATTGACTCCCTAAAAGAAGCCACAGGAGCTGAGCCAGGCTGCTGGGGACAGGACACTGTGGACACCACTCATTCACAGGGTCACCAGGAGTCAGAGCCAACTCAACAGCAGACACTATGTGTCCCTACACCATCCCAAGCACCCAGTTCTAGCTTCGCAATCCTGAAAATGCAAGGGGCATTTTTGTTTGTTTTTTAATAATATCGGCATGAGTTATCGTGAAGTCACACTAAGAATAAAGAAATTAGAGAGCCTGGAATAAGACCTCCACATGGAGATTCTTATTCCATGAGGAATAAAAGAAACAGTACTGGACACACACATACCTACACACTCCCAGATACGGACACTGAAACACTGGCTTCAGATTTTAAAATCTGCAACAACCCATCTTGCTAAGCACAGAGAAAAGATCCCTCCACACCTACGAAGCGCTGGCCAGATGTGGCAACTGGGAACTAGCAAAACGCTGCCAGAGAATGAGACGGGAAGCGGCAGTATGCCAGGATCATCGGCTTTGGGGTTCAAACTCCAGCTCTGCTACTAACTGCTTGTGTGACCTTGGTGGGCAAATTACCTGCATCCCTGAGGCTTAGTTTTCTCGTTTGTAAAATGGGTGATAATGGTTTCTTCAGAGATGATATACAATTCAGCCTTTGCAGCGCTTGTCATATAAAACGCCCACGACAAGTGGTTACCGCCATCATTACAGGAACAAAGAAAGCAGGGTGAACTGTGGAGAACTGACCTCTGCTTGTAGGTCATGGCCAGATCTTTCCAATAGTTAGTTTCTTCCTCCTCGGAGCTGAAGGTCTTTCCCGAGTCCTCCATCGTGAACACGGGGACGAGGTCAGTCTTCCTGTGGCATGGTGTCTAGGAGAGAAGTTTTAAAATTATTATCCACATCCGATTAAATAGCGGATCTATAATGGGGGGGAAAAAAAACCCCTGAACTTTGTTGGATGAAATAAAATATTCCAAAAAAACCCTAAAACCACACCCAGACAACATACAGCCCACCTGCACGTGATATTCTACAGAGAGATGAAACTACCAGGATTTGTTGATTTATTACATTGGGTGGGGGGACAGGGTAGGGAAAAAATGGAGGTGAGGCCATCTCTTGAGGTTCCAGCTTAGATAACTGGGTGCCACCACCATTCCCATTACCGGAGATGGAGAACATCGAAAGTCTTCAGGGTAAAAGGATAACGAATCCAGCTGGGGACATTTTTGAGTTTGATGTGCCTGTGACAGATACATCTAGACATGACCCTAAATCTGAAATTCAAGGGTGAAGTCTGCGCTAATGATACAAAATCAAGAGCCACGAGATCTTGGTTTGGGACTTCAGAGACTGGAGAGAAATTAAGCGGGGAACAGAGATTCTGTCACAGCCTGCACAATCTCTGCCTCCTTCAACTGAAGGACCAAAACCACAGGCCTGGTATTTCAACCAAAACTCCCTGCATTTTAAAAACAATCCCAGGAAGAGGAAAAAATATACTATAGGCTAAAAGGGAAGAAGGAACAGCTGAACCTCACTGTGTTATGAAACAGCGATCTTAAAATATAAGTCCTCTGCAATGTGAAAATGTCTCAGAAAGTTCTAACGTGCATTGTTCTCTGCCACAGAAAACAGGTAGGACGACATGCAAAGGTTCCCTTCGTCCAGTATTATCTACTGAATTTTATCATCACCTTTTCTTATCGTCACATGTGCTGCATGCCAGGCACTTAATAAGTCATTTTCAAACAACTTTATCCCCTGTAAGCCATGCAACGGTAAGAGTAAGCAAGACCATCACTTAGTTTCTTAGAAGCAGAAGCTGGAGCAGAAACGTATGCCTTGGCCATCTCCACAAGGTGCAAGTGAGCAGCAGAGTTAAACCAGACCAAAGTACAAGGGTTGGGGAGGGCGGGTCTTTAAATTCAAGTTCAAGGTCTCTCTGAGGTTACAAACAGACTGAGCAGAGATCAAATTCACTTTTTTTCATTTGGCCCACACAGTCATTTAAAAGCCACTGTGACAGGCAGGTGTTAACCCTGGGTCACAGTATACACAACTTTGTACCGGTACCTTAAAAACAGATACTGTATGTTTTTATTTCATCTGTATGACAGGTGCCATAGGCATACACCATCATGCCAGCCTTGTGGGCGAATCTAATGGACACCTCAACTACATATGCTACAGCATGCAAAAAAGAACAAACTGAGACCAAGTGGCTTGAAAAATATCTATCTTTTATTTTTCATAACTTAGGTCTGCTCCTCTTACAAAAACGGGTTCCACCGAGCCTCTTTTTTTTTTTTTTTGGTGTGTCTTCCGTGATCAAATTTAATAGAAAAGTCTGAAAACATACAACTGTGATTTCAAAACTAGAAGAAAAAAAAAAAGCAATCTGTCTTGGCTTCCCGAGTGAAGAAAGCCACTCAGAGGGAAGGAGCAATCCCCACCTGTAACCCATCAGGAATGAACTTCTCCACCCTCACCCCAATCCATGCCAATCAAAACAAAGGAAGAGCTGAAGAGAAAGGGAGGTAGAGGAAGAAGTTGCCAAACGCCAGCCTGTGCTCCAACAGCTTCTGTGCTTATGGCACAGACCTTGCATTTTGCAGAAGTGACATCACTGGGGCAAAATCAGTCAAGAATCAGCAAGTCTGGCTTCTCTCTTTGCGTTTCCAAAGTGTGTCATGATCTACCTACCTACAAAAATACTTAGGCATGCAGGGACACATGCTCAAGGGCGTACACTAGCATTCACTGATGTGCAAATTGGAGAAACTTAACTGTCAACAGAGGACTGATTGGAAAACTAGGCAGTTGTTTGTGAAGAACTGTATGGACTAGTATGGGAGAAAGTTCACTACATGTAAAAGATGCCATTTTTTTGGTCTACAAATGTTATCTCCCTCTCTTTGCAGACAAAGGGTCTGGAAGGATGGACCAGAATGTGAGTGAAGCAGGCAGTGAGATGAGGACTTGAACCTGACACTCTACTAAATACACGGATTTTTACAGTAAGCCTATATTGCTTTTGAAATTTGAAAAGGCTTAAACTCTGACCAAAAAAAAATAATAACTACTGTTCCAAGATTTTATTCTACTGAACCAAGTTGTCAGAGACAGAGGTTTTTCCTACTGTGGTTCCCCTCTCTTCCATCCCTTTTCAAATATTTCTGAACACCTACTAAGTGCCGGGCACAGTTGGGAGAGGCAGATAAAAAACACCTGCATCTTTACTAGATGCAAACACAATCCTAGCAGCTGACACCAATTTTCTGTATGTACCTAGGTGTAATTACATTAAAAAGTTATCTTGGAAGGAAAGCGTGTAATTTCTCTGGGTTCACATTCTAAGGCAAAAGAACACGCTGAAACAAGAACAACGTCTGAACAGAATAAGCCAAGTTAAGAAACTGTTATCCAAAATGGGATAAAATAAACCAACCAGAGGCGCCTGAGACTTCAAAGGCATAGATAGATCATCTGGATCTAATCCTACCCAAAAGACACACTAAGAGTTAAAATATAAGTTTCACAACTAATTGAGCATCAGTTTATATTTATGTCGGGGTAGGAGGGCCAGGTAACAAGTGGCCCTGGGATTCAATCCTTCTTCAAAGCACCCTACCCACGTCCTAAAACGCCATCCTAGCCTAGAATACACAAACAAAACTAGCACAGAAAACGACAAATCTGCCCAGCAGAGGCGGCAAAGGCCAATTCTTTAGAAAGTTAGTTAAAAGGGCCCTCGAGCTAAAAGTAGAAAAGGCACAACCTGTACAAACGCTGGACAAAGAAAAAAGGGAAGCTCAGACCTTAAGCGGGCAGAGAACCTGAGATGACTGGAGAAGATAATGAATGCAGCCCCCCCTCCCGCCAAAAAAAAAAAAAAAAGCGTGTCAAGGGGGTGGCAGGGGTTTCCCATGACCTCAGAGAAGCAGGTACGCCCAGCCACCGCATTCAAGCTGTAGAATAAGCGCTTTTATCCTTTATCCGATCCGTCCCCAAAGTACCATCAGGAGAAATCTGAACCGTCCTGCAGCAGAGATCTGAGGAAAGCGGAGGGAAGCAGACAGTTCCAAACACGTTCCCGAAGGGAGGGAGGTGCCCGTGGCAAGGAGGTTTGCGGAAAGAGGCCTGCACTGAGGGTGGAGGCAGGGAAGGGAAGTGGGCGAGAAGGAGGGCTACGAGGAATGAGGGGGAGATGGGGGCAGCAGGAGGAAAGGGGATGGCGGGGATGGAGAGAGGGAGCAGAAAACAGGGCGAGAAAAGGGGCTGGGGCGTCAAGGAGGGGAGAGTCTGGGGTGGGAGGGGACAGGAAGGCAGAGGAGCTGGGCTGCGGGGACAGGGGACGCGGAGGGCAGAAGGATCCAGGAAGTCAAGGAGGGTGGGGAGGGCAGCAAGAGAAAGAAAGTTGGCAAGGGCGCGGAGCCGGACGCGGGGGCTCCGGGGCGGTGGGTGGGGAGGCACAAAGTTAGGAAGGGAGGCGCCAGAAAAGCGGGAGTTTCGAGCCCAGCGCCCGAACCCGGCGGAGTCCCGGCGGCCGGGCAGCCGCGCGCCACAGCGAACGTCGGAGACGCAGGGACCCTGCCCGGCGGCGGCCGCGCGCGTCCCGAGAGCGCGGCGGGCGCCGCGCGGGGCGCAGGAGCTTCCCCGCGGTCCCGGGGTGGGAGCCGCCCCGCCGGCGGCTGCAGCTCGGCACTTACCCGGGTTCGGGCGACGAAGACGGGCGGTGGCGGCCCCAGTGGCGACGACTGAGGGCGATGCGGCTCGGACCTCGGACCCCGCCCCGTCCTTGAGCTCCGGGCCCGCGCCGCTCATTGGCTGCCGCACCACGGGACCGCGTCCGCCTCGGCCAATCAGCGCCCAGCAGCGCGGTTTGGAAACTTTTTTTCCCAGGACCCGGGCGCGGCGCGGCCACGCGGCGGCCCTGGGGCTGGAGGGAGCCGGGGACATTCTGGCGGCCGGCGGGGACCTGAAGGATGCTGGCTGCTACCCGCACATCCGGGGAACGGGCTTGGAATTATGGGCCAACGCACTTAAGTCAATATGCTTCCCTCCCCTAGACACAGATTGCGTTCTTGCACTTCATCCACATCAGACGAAAAGGCAAAGATCCAGGTCTGCTTAGGCTAAGTAACACCCCATGTTCTTCCCACCCCTTTTACACCCAAAATAAATAATTAAACATTAATATCTTCTTACAAGGCAGCAAAATTTAGTGTGTAAGAGTTTGATTTGGAGCCTGGCTTTGAATCCTAGCTCTTCCCCCTTACAATCTGCGTAATCTTGGGCAAGTTATTCTGTGACTTAGTTTTCTCATCTATAAAATGGGTTCGTGATAGGGTTTTAACTTACAGGATTACACAGGAACGAAATGTGTTAACTTGGCATTTGTAAAACAGTGCCTAACACACGGTTAAATAAAATCTATTTGTTAAGTGGTCTTGATCTTTAATTAGGTGTGTCAGGCACAATGTGAACTTCTTGACCTGGGTTTCCTCATTTAATTCTCACTGCAATATTAATTGTTCACCAACAATTATTTATTGAGCACTCTTACTTAGAACAAAATAAATGTCAAGTAAGATGCCTGTCCTCGAAGACATCATAGTACTAAGAAATAACACTCAAAACCAGCAAACAGAAGAAGTAAAATAATTTCAGACTTCAATAAGTGCTATGTATAAAGCAAGGTCATGTGATAGAAAGGGGCTGGGGAGGAATCACTTCAGATAAAATGGTCAGAGAAGGCCTGTCCAGGAGATGACAAAGGAGCTGAGACCAGGATGATGAGAAACATAGAAAGCACTTCTATTGTCGTCATTTTATAGATGAGAAAACTAAGGTGCAGGAAGTTAAATGTGTTGCCCAAGGTCTCACAATTAGTAAATAAAAAATCAGGCTTCATAGCTGGATCTGTTGGACTCCTACACTTGTGTTCTTCAGTACTACACTAGAGGCAAAGAGATCTTAGCTACTTTGAAAATTTCAACCACACTCCCTCCTGCCTCCCTGCTGTGGTTAAGAATGACCTTTCTCTAATTCTATTTTGTTTTGACTCCTTGCTAGTTCCTGAAGAAACAGACACAACAGGGAACCACCACCTGCATCAGCAGGGTTAAGGAAAGTACCTGAATGTCTTTCTGGAAACTTCCATCCCTGTCCCAAGTCCCAAATACTAGTAAATCATTTGCACCTTCTTGACATTTGTGCTCTTACGCTTTCTTTCACTCTAGAATTTTATTGACCCTCCTCATTCTGTGAGGTTTCTGAAATAATCCCCCCAGTTTACAGATGAACTGAAGCACAAATTGATGAGGCACCAGTCCTGACTGAATGATGTTGATCAAATCATTTAAACTAGTTGGTTTTCAATTTCCTTTATTTTCCAGTTAAAAAAGGGAGAGGATATTGAAATGATTATTATTAAAATCCTCTTCAGGAACGAGAGTTTAGGTAAATGTCCTTAGGTAAAACCTTAAAAAATGAAAGGAAAATTTTGGCATATTTTAAAAATTTTATCCTCCTTATTCATTTTCCTTTAGTGTTCAGATATGAATGAGCAGAGAGCTTGCTTTCTCTTAAGCCCTTCCATAATATTTTATCATTTCAAAACACTAAACCTAACCTAACAGAAGAGAAGTTCCTGGGGGAGGAAGTAAATGAATGTAAAGTAGCTGCTTAAACAGCTCAAAAATCTTCATCCTGTTTTCATAAATATGAAGATTATAATTTGGCCAAGAAAACACTGAAAGTTACTCTTACTCTCTGATAAGAAGAGTTTGCCCAGCTAAGAAACAGGAATACGATTAAAAGAGTCTATGCTTAAGAAAATAAATCTTAAGAAAAATGTTAAAGCACTCTTTCACAAATATCAAATTGAATTTCAATGAATAATTACCTGCTTCCAAGGACTGGTGTACTCTGCTTAGGCTAGTTTTCTGCAGAAAACAATAAAATTACATTTCTTTAAAAATTATCTGCAATTCAGACTTTTCATTTGCTTTCCGTTTAGTATGATTGATTCATTTTTATTTACTGCATTTAACCTGTTGAGACCAGGCACAACTCTGGACTTGAAAGAATGCCAAGCAAAGGCAAACAAAATGTGTCTGCTCTTCATTATGTTTTACGGCTAAACCCTTTTTTTAAAAAAAGCAATTAAAAATCGACAATTATTTTGTTT
Source organism: Macroglossus sobrinus (assembly GCA_004027375.1). NCBI lineage: Eukaryota > Metazoa > Chordata > Mammalia > Chiroptera > Pteropodidae > Macroglossus > Macroglossus sobrinus. Next base: position 62,873 of record PVKZ01003843.1, read on the forward strand.
CCTTTTTTATATTTTTTAGTAAATATGGTCTATACTCAGAGATACTGGGGGAGGGGGAGGGGAGGAAGGAGAAAGAAAACCACCAGTAAAGAGAAGCACATTTGTTTGGTACTTTGAACAAAAAACCAAAACGCTAAAAACAGAGTTGCTTTCCATCTGTTCTAATTCCCACTTGGAAAACACTCTCCACATGCAGACACAATTAAGATTTACTCAGCGGTAATAAATACCTGAGCAGACAGATGATGTGTGTGTTCTTGTCATCTGCCTCCTGGCAAATGAAATTCAATCACAAAGGATTCTTCAGCTACATGTTTGATCTCGCCCTCCCCAATACAAGGATGACTATAGGGATGTACCAGCTTCCCTTGAAATTTACACCTCTTACTGTGAATTGCCTAATGAAATTGCCTCACACCGCTGACTTCAAGGGGGAAAAAGTTTTCTTGGGCCATTTCTAGTTACTGATACTTCGCCAAGTGAATTTGCTTGCTTCTTGGCAAACTTTACAAATTAACTTCTCCGCAGTCTTCAGCTAACACATCCTAAACTACGTCTAGCTTTAATACGTGTGCTTTGTTTTTCTCCTAATTTGCAACAGGAAATTGTGAGAAGCTGGCGGTTTCGCAAATGCCGTTGTGCTGATTTTTTTTTTTAATTTTAGGCAAAAGTAGATTGAGGCGAAGAAATAAACCCCAAATGTGGCATATCTATCCACTTGAAACAACTGTTATTGGCTTCACAAAGCTTTTGCAACTATAAAGTCTCCTTTTTGCTCGCCCAATCTGTCACTGGAAAAGGAGTGTTCATTTGTACGAGCTCTGGAGCAAGGCTTTTTAAAAATAACGTTTTCTTACTAGAGTCACGAGGCCCTCTTAATTGTTGGTGACAACACTCAGCCTAGTCTTAGCCCACACTTTATTTTGGCCAGCTGGGTCGTAACTGCGAGAAACCCTGCCGGCCCAAAGGACTTGGCGGTTAGCTCAGTTTTCTTTTCTTTTCTTTTTTTCTCTACTCGCCACTAGGTTGCACTAGCTTAAGGATGCTGGGGAAAATATGCGTCATTTAATTTTTTTAAAAAGTAGACTCATCACGTGACGAGAGACAGACAGGCAGATTGACAAACACGGGAGAAAGCCAAAACGATCAGGTTTTCCCATTGGAATCCCGTTTAAATTGCCTTCCCTCAAAAGACCGAAAGAGCTGAAATGTATCAAATCCTGGTGGGCAGGTTTTTCCCAAGGTTCCACCTCACATGCTCCTTAATTCTCCGCTTTCAGGTTCCTTTCCACTCCACAACGACAAGCCAAGGGGAACGCCTCCTTAAACTGAGGTTTTTGCCCCCAAAGCTGGGGTCGGACCCCTGAGAAGTCCCCTATTTAGGGGTTTATCGGGAGGGGACTGAGCCTGACGAGGCTGCAGGGCCGCGAGGCCCCGCCCCCCCCGCGTTCCCAGCACGCCCCGCGCGGGCAGGACGCGGCGGCGGGGGAGGGGCGGAGGAAGGGGCGGAGCCACGGGGAGAAAAGGGCGTCGGTTTTGCGACAGGGGCGGTTCGGTGCGGAAGCGGAAGTGGAGGGTGCGCTTGGCGGCGGCGGCGGGAGCTGCGGAGTCGGGAATCAAAACAAAGGGCCTGGGGGGGCGGGGGAAAGGCGGTGGGTCGGGATGTGAGCGGTGGTGGAGCTGTCGGCTGAGGTGAGTGAGCTGGCGGTGCCAGGAACTCGTTCCTGAGCGGCCCACTGCTCTGGGGTCACCAGCCTGGAGGGGTGACAATGTCCCCCCCGTTACTTTCCCCATTGCTGGCCGAGGTGGAGGAAGTTGGCTAGTCTTAGGGGAAGGACTGGGACCCACCAGTCAGGCCCCCGCTGCAGGTTTGGGTTGTCTCCCTTGAACGTCCGTTCACGGCTGTCATTGCAGCGCCGCTCCTGCCTTTTGGGGGGTGTTGGGCTCTCTGCCCGCATCTGTCTCTCTGCTCCCTGTGGGGCCCTCCAGGTGTGGAGAGCAGCCTTTCCGAAAAGTGCGCCCAGAGAGACCGGGCGGATATCTTCGCAACTCCCCTGAGAATTTTGCATCCTCAGTTTTTCACCATTCTCTAGGGTGTAGCCTCTGGTTTGACAGATAATGTTGAGTTTTCTTGGGGTTCGAGCCACTCCCACTACTAATAGTAACGCGACACTGGGATACACGTTTTAGAGTCTCTCTCAAGCACCTTTTTGGTATTCCCAAGAGCTTTCCAGTTACATTTGTATCTTTTGGACTTATCAGTATCTCTGACGGGTCAATACTGTTTTGAATTCGGGGAAATTGAAAACTAATTGAAACGGTTTTCCTAGACATTTATCGAACTCTTCATTCGTTCAACAATTGACATGTACCAGGCACTGTGCTAGATGCAGGAGATCATGTTTTCTTAGAAAACTAAGAAAACATGATCTTTGCTACCATGAAGTGTATATTTAAGTGGAGGAGACAAAAAGAAAAAGTAAGAAAACTAAGAAAACATGATCTTTGCTACCATGAAGTGTATATTTAAGTGGAGGAGACAAAAAGAAAAAGTAAATAAGATAATTTTAGATAGAAGAACTATATGGGTTAAAAAAGGGTAATATGATGGGGTGGTGTGGTGGTCGAGGACTAGATTGGGTATTAAGAGAAGGCCACGGCTAAATTTTCTACTTTGATTGATTCCTTTAAGTCAAACAACAGCTCTGTGAAGTTGCTACTATGATTTTCAGGCTCATTCTACAAGCGAGATCTGAGGTTCACAGAGGTGGTGAGTTGTCCAAAGCTGCACAGATAGGAAGCAGCAGAACTGAGGATTAATATGCAGATAGTCTGACTTCGGAGTCTGTGCTCTCAACCACTATCTGAATTGCTCAAAGACTCGGAGAGATAACAGCAGAATTGAGATTTCCACTCAAATGAAATAGCACTCGCTTCAGCTACTTAAATTCCTTAGTGGCATTTCCTAGGAATATTGGAGGAAATTTCTGGGTGCAGGCCAGAAATTTGTGACTGTTGAGCAATAGTGAAGGCACCCTGGTGTGATAGAGAGAGGTGGACAAGCCTGGTTCTGCCCCTTTCTAATTGTGTGATCTTGAGAAAGTTACAAAATTTCCTTAAACTTGTCTCCTCCTCTGTAATATATGGTCAATTTCTCCCTTGTCTATCTCACAGATATACCGTGGGAGGGGAAAAAATTACATAAATGGATCTCATCTGATTGTTTTCATCATTGTATCTCTTTGCCAATAACAGGCCTGCTACATAGGAGATAATAAGTAAATATTTGGTGACTTTAGAAATAATGTTAAGTAAAAACGGTTCATAAATTGTATTGTACTCTACCTGTCAAATCACTTTCAGGATTCACCTTGAGGTTTGCGGGAGCATGTCGAAGTCGTGTATATCATGAACATCACACATTCTCATGATCTAGGAGAGATTGTGGGGAGATATAAGACCAGTATTTAATAGGACAAGCAAGTACCATAATTTACTAACATATATTGGGTACACAGCTTTATTCATTCTCCCATCTAACAAATATTTACTTAGTATATACTAAGTAGCCAGGCCCTGTGCTTGGCACAGGCGACACAGTGGTGAAAAAAAGATGGGCTCCTTTATCTAATTGTTTCCCCTCTCAATCCTGTGAGGTGGACATGGGAGAAATTAGCCACGCTTTACAGAGGAAGAAGCCAAAATTTAATGAAGTTTTGTAGCTTCACCATAAAATTACAAATAGTAAATATTTTAGGCTTTGTGGGCCATAAAGTCTCAGTTGCAAATACTCAACTCTGCAATTGTAGTGTAAAAATGAACCATAGATAATACTTAACAACAAATGAGTATGGCCACGTCTTGATAAAGGTATTTATAGACACTGAAATTTGAATGTCATACAATTTTATGTCATAAAACATTATTTTGATTTTTCTCTAAGACTTTAAAAACGTAAAATACATTCTTAGTTTGAGGCCCATTTAAATGCAAGCATGGGCTGGTTTTGGCTGGCAGGCCATAGTTTGCCCTGCTTTATGTGGTCAGCTGTCCTATACCTTAGATATAGTACTTGTATAGTCATCTCGTTCCCTCACCATACAATGTAGATGTTAAAATGCTTGAAAAGAGCATCTTATCAGAGAGATAACTAAAGGGAATTCTTTTCTATCTGCTCAGATTAAATTTCTGAAAGAGAAATTAATAACCTTAAAATGGTCATTGTAGGTAAGGGTAGGTGGTTGTTGGGGTATGATGGCGAGGACGTGGGAATGAGATTCAGTTGTCCTTACCATTGGCAAGCCGCCTTCAGGCCCAATGGCTATTATTGATTTGATCTGCTTTTATTCTACTGTTTCAGTGTTGTTGTACTGGAGTAGATATAACGCAGTTGTGACTTAATATTTCTCTGTTAAGATTTTTGGTGGTATACTCGGCTGAACTTTAATAATAACTAAACCAAGAAATTGGTTCAATTCTATAGCAGAATCAAATTCAAAGTCCACAGAGGTCGCTTAATTTGGACCTTACATCCTCATATCAAATCAGTAGGATAAGTTGCTCTTAAATCAATTTCAGAATCTTACGTAATTGGTGACAAGGACGTGTGGTTGTTCTTTTAATAAAATAACATGCTCTTTGCTGTTAACTTTTTGATTCTCACAAACAGTCTTCAGGGAGAGTCGAGAATTAAGAAAAAATTATAGTCTCACATTTTAATAGTAAAATGTGTACTTACGCCTATAAATAACATTGAAATCTCATTCTTAACAGGGTGGAAGAATGAAAGAAAAGAAAGATGACAGAATGTTGAACCACTGTGTGTGGCTGTATGATGGAAGGAAACAGAACTGAGAACTCCAGCAGTAGAACACTTGGATGGCTTCAACAAGATAATGACGCTAAGCCATGGCTTTGGAAATTCTCTAATTGCTTTTCTCGTCCTGAGCAGACATTGCCACTTAGTCCCCAAACGGTAACTGTGTGCAAGACTGAGGAAACAGCCATTTCCTAATGCAAATAGATGAGAGGTCCACTTGATCTGGGGCGGTCTCCCTCCTTGGACTTGGAGTTTGTGCTAAGTTTCCCCCTATATCCTGCTTATATTACTCCTCGTAGCACATTATTGTAATTCCTTACACAGTGAGAGCATAAGTTTTTAACTACTGCACTTCGATGTTTTAAATATTTAATGTTAACATCTTGAGAAGATTCGTTTCTCAAAGTCACAGATTCCAAAGATAAAATCCACATTTTAGAATAAAATCAGAAGAAAATCTAAAATAGATTTTATTTTTACTGTGGCCTTCTGAGTCTTATGACATCAGTAATTTGGGTCATTTCAGAAATGTTTTTACTTTAGGGGCAGGTGACAGGATTGGCAGCTGGAGCAGGGCTTCCTGGCATGGCAGATCTGGCTGTCAAGGAGTCAAATGACACAGAATTGTGCTGTCAACTTTATAGATCCAGAAACTTGATTTTGGTCAGTGGCATCCAGAATTGAGTATGTTCAAGGGGACCAGCTCACAATAAACCTGCCCATAAGAGCCAGGGATCTGTAAATCAGAATGCCAGTCATTTCCAGCCTGAACTGTAATTACGGGGAGGGCAGCACACACTGCTGGTTGGATGATCAGCCCATGGCCGTCGCCTCCCTTTTAGGAAAGTCTAACTGAAAATCCAGATTTCTCCCAGATTGAGTATAGAGTCACAGCAAAAGGAGTGAAATCATGGCAGTCAGATGGACTCTACTGTGCTCCGAGCGGTGAGCATGTCTCGATCCTGTGTAAGGGCTTCGTAGTGCCTGCCACCAGCCCATACAGGCTCTCGATCCGTTAGATCTCCCTTCAGTGGCCAGGCGCTCTGCCGAGAGCTGTATGTGCACGATCTCATGTCCTCTGAACTGTAGGAGGTATAGCCTGTTGTTCTCAATTGAAGGATGAGGAAACGGAAGTGTAGCGAGGTAAAGTAACTTATCCAGGGTCATAAAACTGTTAAGTAGCCCCTGCAAACCCAGGCCTCTGACATCAATGCCATGCCATAACCTTTGTAAATGTACTGACTTCCTGTGTCTATTTTAGAAGCACGTGACAAACTATTTCTCTTGTACCTTTTCCCAGGTAGTTTTCTAATTACTGTAATGCTTTTCACCGGCTACAGAATAATTGTTGGCATTATGGCTTTAGGTCATGATATCCTAGGGTTTGCTAAGTGTCATCAGTAATGCGTTTACCGACCTTCGCACAGATGGGCTCCTTGGGCAGATGGCTGAGCTCATCCGTAATGTTTGGAATCTTCTTCTCTGGAGGACCTTACTAAAACTCCCTATGATCTGACTGTAAGAACTATTAAGTGTTTTCCTCAAAGCACTTTGCTCGTCAGCCGTCTTTATTGAATGCTGTTTGTGACTGTGTTGTTTTCATACCACCTCCTTTGTCTTCAGAAGATGCTGTGAGGCAAGGGGAAGGTGTCAGAGGGAGGTCACAGAGACGTAGATGGTTAACTGGGCTTGCTGAAGACACCTCCCCCAGTCTCTTAAAACTCAGGAAGAGCGCAGTCTTAATTTGAGTCTGTCTCCATGTTCACCCTCTGCAGACCTCTCTGAAGAATGCCCCCCGATTTTAGCTGCCATTCCATTCTGTTTGGTCGTGATCGAGTGGTGTAAACAGGATTAAACACTGTCTCCATGGTTGAATGCAGTAAGATGTAACCAGAAATCCCTGGCCTCATCAAATTAACTCGTCGTCTGGTTTTCTTTTCTCAGAAAGAGTACATGGAGAACAAGAAAGTCGCTGTGGAATTAAAGGATGTGCCATCTCCCCTTCATGCTGGCTCTAAGCTTTTTCCTGCAGTCCCACTTCCAGATATTCATTCTCTTCAGCAACCTAAAATCCAGCTTTCAACTGTCCCCAAAGTAAGCTGCTGTGCTCATTGCACTAATGAACCCTCCACTTCACCAATGCATTGTGGCGGTGGCGGTGGCGGTGGCGGAGGTGCTGGGAGCTTGGTTCACACGGGCACACTGTTAGACTTGCAAAGCTCCAGGACAATCACGTGTCAGGTAGGGTCAGGGTTTGCTTTCCAGTCTGCATCTTCACTCCAGAATGCCTCAGCTAGGAACAATTTGACCGGCATTGCAAGTGACTTCCCCAGCATGTGTCTAGAGAGTAACGTGTCTTCCCGCCAGCACCTGCCCTGTTGCGGCAAGCTGCATTTCCAGTCGTGCAACGGTAACGTGCACACGCTGCACCAGTTCCCGGCTCTCCAGGGCTGCGCCTCCGCTGGCTATTTCCCCTGTTCTGAGTTCACGAGTGGGGCTCCCGGGCATTTGGAAGAGCACATTTCACAGTCGGAGCTAACGCCTCACTTGTGCACCAACTCTTTGCACCTAAATGTGGTCCCTCCAGTGTGTTTGAAGGGCTCCCTTTACTGCGAAGACTGTCTCAACAAGGTGTGTATCTTTTTATTGGCTACGTTGGGTGCAGCTGAGCTTTGAGGAGTGACTTTTGAGAAGCGACTATATCTTGAAAATATTTTGTCGGGCAGGGGGTTTTGAAGATCCTTCTGCGATGTAGCTCTCTCCCCATCAGCATAACTGCGGGGGGCATGAAAGTACCAGAGGGTAAAATGGGAGGGACCCATCAGAGAAGGACAGTAATCGATATGTAGTTTTTGCTTTGGGGGCCTCTTGCAATAAATATATTGCTTACAGATTTATTGTAAAGCTTTGTGTTCTGTTTTTTCTTCAAAGGCTAGAGCACAATCGTGATTTCTTATAAATGACATACGCTTTATGCATGGCCCCATTCGTGTCACATAGGTAACTGGATATTGTCCTCTTGTAATAATTTGAGGAACTTGAAACGCGGCCTCAATCACACCTGTGTTTAAGTGAAGACTTTAAGTCCCTTTATGTACAGTGTGTCTGAGGTCTCCACTGCAGCAGACACAGGCCCCAGAACGTAAAGGTCTGATCACGTGGCTGTCTTTCCTGATCACTTCAAGTCACTTCTTGAAGTGAGTTTATGAATCGAAAACTCATAGTTCTGTGAAAGATGATTTGAAAAGACATTTTATCAGAGGTTAGCAGGTAGAAAGGAGAAACGCTTCGAATCTGTTTTCAGTTGTTGTATATAACTCTAGGTTCTGAAATGATGTATCTGAATCTCCTTTTTAAAAAAAAAAAAAATTTTTAAAACAGCCGGCAAGAAATAATGTTATTGCTGCTGCTAAAGTCTGGCCAAATATACCACCTCCAAATACTCAGCCCGCACCTGTTACCATCCCTCTGTGTAATGGCTGCGGAACCAAAGGAGCGGGGGCGGAGACCACGTTGTTACTGGCGACCGGTCTCGGGAAAGCTGCTGCGAAATTTGGTGAGTGACAGGACCGTATGAAATGTGCACCTTTGAAGTTTTCTGTTCCGTTTCTGTCCGTTGAATATCTGATACGAACCCCGCATTTAATCACCTTTTAAAGATTTCTTGTGGTGCTAAAGCTACTGTGTATGTGAGTCTCTAATTCCATCTCGTGGTAAAAATCCTTTTCTTTTTACAGACAACTCATTTAATGTCCTTTCTGTCGGGCTGAGGCTATTTGAGATCAGACGCTGTGTATAAAAAATGGGAGTATATTAGCAGAAATAAGTGCCAGGTGGGACTCGGTGTCAACTTAGGGTCCTAATCACACTTGTATACTCCCTAAAAGGGACTTAGTATCTAGAAGGATTTGGTAAAGGCTAGTGAAAAACAATATTGGAAAACCTAAGATGATTTCCCCCCAAAAGAGTTAATGTGGTATTTTCTTTTGAAAACATTTAAAAGTTAAATCTGATGTTGACACAGTACTAAGAGTCACTTAAGATGATGGACAGTAAGAACTTTGCCTTTCATTGCCTCTTTATCGTTCGTGCATACCGAGGAGGTAGACAAGCATGGGTGGAGCATGGGAACCGGGTTCCAGAGTCACAGCGTCCACTCACCCCGTGCCAGTGTCAGAGACACACGCCAGGCAGCGTGAGGGTGGCTCATGCTTCGCGATGGCCGTATTGTGGGCTCAAAGTAACTTGACCTTTAGGTTTGTTCGCTCCTAAAAAATAGGACTATTTACCGGAGAGACTGTGGCAACTTGGGGGTTGTTGCTAGGTCAACCAGTGAGGTCGGTATTCTTAACGTTAACATCCATCAACAGTTTCATTTTTCTGCCGCTAAGAATGATGGGTAGCTACCTATTTTATCTTTATTTGCCATTTCTTTTTCACTATACCTGATGGAAAGTGTTAACATTTCTTAAGGGTCACCGGAAGTCTCGCTAGCCGGACAGGTGCTAGAAAACTTACCCCCCATTGGAGTCTTTTGGGATATTGAAAACTGCTCAGTTCCCTCAGGCCGCTCAGCCACTGCCGTGGTACAGAGGATCCGTGAGAAGTTTTTCAAAGGCCACAGGGAAGCAGAATTCATCTGCGTGTGTGACATCAGTAAAGAAAACAAAGAAGTTATTCAAGAGCTAAATAATTGTCAGGTAAAAAAAAAAAAATTTTTTTTTAAATCTATTATGGTAGAATAAGCACCTGTGATTTTTTAAAAAAATAATTTCAATTAAAAATTTGTTTAACAATATGCATTTGTACTGTTTGCAAATAAAGGAAATAAGCAAAAGATTATTTCTAAAGGATAGTAAATTCACAGTGCCGTTAACAGATTCTGCCACTTTAAGTGAAATGACATATAATGAAAGCCGTTTTATCGTAGGCTGATTGATATAAACAAGTTAGGTTCCTCTGAATGAAATGACATTATTCGAGGCCTGTGGTACTAAGCACCATTTAATCTTGTCTGATTTTTAGTAATGATGCTTATTTGTAATAGTATCAATCCCATGTGATGGTTACATATGTATCATTTCCTTTGATTTTTTAAGGCTCAGAGGATTTATTACTTGAAATTTATAAATGGAACAGACCCCGCAAGTGGTTAAGCAATTTTTTTAAGATCACATGTCCAGTAAGTGGATGAGCTAAGATTTAAATCCAGATTTACCCCAAAATCTGTTCTCTTAAACTGGAAGTAAGATTTAGTTCTTTTGACTCTTGGACAGTTTCATTGATATGTCATATTGCTGCCTAAAATTATGTTTATGTTCTTTACAGAACCTAATAAGTTCTGTTGTGTATTGCACGCACCTCTCAAAACCAGCCTTTTCTTGCTTTTCTTACATGTGAACCTGATCGTTTTAACAGGAATAAACATGTTAGCTCCCTAAGGCGCAGTTGCCATGCCTCTCTTCTCCCACCACCTAACCCCAGATCCTGAAGGCACAGAGGGTGTATATAGCACAGACAAATAACATCAAGTATAGCCCCAAATCTTATCATAATCATGTATCAGATCTCTGCCACTCCCAATTGTTGTCAGAAGCTACTCCCAAGAGCTCATTTAACTACAAATTTCACTTTCTTTTCTCTGCATATTTTTTGAAAGGGGGATGGATGAAGCAAAAGGATGAGAGCTGGGGTAAAAATGGAACCAATTCATTCATATGGAGAACCAAATTTGAAATTATGGAAATGTGGTTGGAATTTTTTTTTTTCCTATTCCTGAGTTGCAATAATAATAGCTTCTTCCCTCAAGGACAGTTTATGAAGATGTGAGCACAATGCGTAGTGATGTTCTCACTCAGCCTTTGCTCATTTGTCCTTATGACACGTGAATGCAGGTAACTGTTGCCCACATCAATGCTACTGCGAAGAATGCTGCTGATGATAAACTCCGCCAGAGTCTCCGAAGGTTTGCGAATACCCACACTGCTCCAGCCACTGTGGTTCTCGTGTCAAGTAAGTGGGAAGACCTCTGCTCCTTTCACCTGAACTCACTGAGTGGGAATTATATTATCATAGAAGCCAAAAGATGTTAAAGTAAAACATCCCCAAAGAGGCTGAAGTACAGAGGACCTACTTATGCTCATTTTGGAGGACTCTTTTAGAAAAACAATTGTGTCTACATGGATTTCTGTATTTCCTCCTTGGAACTTGAGTAAGGATTTTTGTGGGGCCAAGTTTCTTAAAGAAAATGTAATATTTTAAAACCCTGGGCACAGTGTTGCTAACTTAAAAAATCCAAGATGAGGAATTTCCAAAATTGACACTCCCCAAGGTGATAATATTTGTTGCCTGTTGGAACTGGAAGTAACATGTGTCTTGGGATTCAGGGTAAGCATGTGGTGGAGTTGTCTTACTGTTAATTCCTCTGATAACGAAATGTGCTCCCGTTCCAAAAAGGGAGAGGGAGCGACTTTGAGTACAGTCCAGCCAGTCCTTCCCAGTAGGTGTCAGTGGAGTTGTCTGTCTCTGTCACGTGTTTCTAATGTTTGGGGATGGGGTTGGGCTGTACCTTTTCTTTCAGCTGATGTCAATTTCGCATTGGAACTTAGTGACCTGAGACATAGGCACGGTTTCCATATAATTTTGGTCCATAAAAACCAGGCCTCAGAAGCACTACTGCATCATGCTAACGAACTGATCAGATTTGAAGAATTCATTTCCGACTTGCCCCCCAGGTTACCACTAAAAATGCCAGTAAGTGGGTTTGCATTCTTTTTGCTGTGTCCCAGCGTTAGATTAGGGGGTGCTGAACACAGCCCTTCACAAGGGGGTCTCCAAGCCCAGGGGAGGCTGCTCTTTGTACGAGGCTGACCAGACTTTGAAATAAGACTTAGAAACCTTCAGTCTTCCCTTCGGATATCCAGAGACTTGATGCACGAATGTTGCTTTTCTTTTTCAAAATCTCATAGGGAATCGACTTTTAGAATTACCTTACCAGCAGCCCCTTGCCAGTGTCTCCAAAGCTAGCAGTGTTTTGTGTCAGACGGATAGAAGTAACGGAATAAGAGTCATTGCTCCTTTTGCCACCAAGTATTGTGGGTAAAGAATATGGTGATGTTTTGTACCTGCTGCTGTGGTTGGAGTCAAACAGAGTACTCGTACAGATTTTAGGCATTTAATCCCTGAGCTCTAGCAGGCCCATCAGCCTGTTTTCTACGGTTACATGCCCTGTCATGCACGTGCACAATTAGGAGTGGTTATTGCTATACTTGCAGCCTGTGAAGGCACGTGGTAGGAAAATGTGAGCATGTTTGCATCAGGATGAGCATCTCTGACAGTCTTGATTTGGGATAAGAAGGTTTACTGCAATGCTGAGCTTATGCTTACGCTGTTTGGAGAATATCTGCGTAACTCTTAAATAGTAGTAATGGACAGGAGCTGGGTAGTGCGGATGAAACAGAGAAGTTTTAAATGCAGTTTTAACATAATTAGATAACTTTAGAATTAAGAGAAGCACCTTAGAGAAATCATCTCACCCAAATCAGCACCTAGGAAAAGCAAGCAGTTCTTTCGTGGTCAGACGTGCTGATCAAGGCAGAGCAAAGACTGGACCCTAGGTCCCCTGATCCAAGCTCTTAGGCTGCTGGTCCCCCTGCATTCCCTAACACCCCAAATGAGCCAAGGTTAATCACGTGCTGAGGAGACCCGCAGTGGGGGATACCAGAGTCAGGCCACGGAGTAACACACAGGCCCCCGTCAGCCTTTGGAGCCGCCCTTCTAACTCATTTTGCTGTTATTCATTATGTTTTTAGTCTTTTGACTATAGACAGGTTTTCTCCCTCTCCTTCTGTGTGCATTCACTTTTCTAATCTAAAAGACCTTTAAGTCAAATGCAGTTTTTAGGTGAAAGATCTTTATTCCTTGTGGATAAAAAAAAAATGACATTATTGATACTGTTGAGTCTTGCCAGTCTCATTCACTAGAGCGATAACGCAGGTACATGTCTCTTTTTCTGTGTTTTTCGGTCTAAATAAGTTCACCTTCTCCCGACTAGATCATTACTACCTCCCCTGCAAGGTAGCTAGCTTGTTTGGCGATCACTCACTGTGCTTTTTTTGTAATTAATTGCATGCGCGCCCCTGAGTTAACCCGTGGTAACGTTTCTCTTCTGTATCAGCAGTGCCACACTCTGCTCTATGTTTATAACCTCCCAGCAAATAAAGATGGCAAGAGCATCAGCAACAGGCTCAGGCGCCTGTCGGACAACTGTGGTGGGAAAGTGCTGAGCATCACAGGCTGCAGTGCCGTCCTCCGCTTCATAAACCAGGACAGCGCAGAGCGGGCTCAGAAGCGAATGGAAAACGAAGACGTCTTTGGGAACAGGATCATTGTGTCGTTTACCCCCAAACATAGAGAACTCTGTGAAACAAAAGGTTCAAATGCAATCACCGAGAAAGCGAAGTCTCCCAAAAAGCTTAAGAATCCAAAACTGTGCCTCATCAGAGATGCGAGTGAACAACCTTCCAGTGCCAAAGCCATGCCTGGAAAAGGGTCGCAGGCGCATGCTGGATCTGCTACAAAAAACGCACATGTGAAAAGTTTACAGGTACTTTTCATACCTCGTGCTTCCCCAAGTCTCTGCCAGGCTTGGTTTCGTTGTCCCTGTGTTTTCGGTGCCTATTTGCTTGCTTTTGGTGTGCCCTCTCTCTCCTTCCGTTTTTGATGATGACCAAAGGCAAGTGATTTCTGTGTGAGGTCTAACACACCTTGGGTACTTACTGTCTAAACTCCACTGCACCTGTCTCTTTTAAGGAGCTGTGCCGCATGGAGTCAAAGACTGGCCCCAGAAGCTGCGAGCCCCAGCAGGCCAACCTGAGACTGGTGGCCCCTCCGCACAGAAACCCGGGCGCCGCGGCGCCCACACCGAAAAACCCCGGGATGGCGGACTCCGTTTACAAAACCAATCCTAAGTAGGTTGGATTGCTCTCTCTCTCGTAGTTGCTTCTCCAAGCGAAGGAAACGAAATGACCTTTTTCTCTTTGATTTTCCCTCCGTTAGAAAAGAGAACCTCAGTGCCCAAAGTGTTACCAGTTCTCCCGTGGAGAAGAAAGACAAAGAGGAGACTTTGTTCCAAGTGAGTTACCCATCTGCTTTCAGCAAGTTGATCGCAGCCAGGCAGGTGGGGCCTCTGCTCGCGTCTCCGCCTTGGTCTCGGTGAGTCCTGCTCCGTGATCCGCGGGTGCGTACCTGCACTAGAAAGGCTGACGTGCACCTGTAAAAGAATGGAAGCGATGCAGAAGCGCGTAAAGTGAAAGAGAAGTCCTTATCCCCCCCCTGCCAGCCCCCTTTCCTCAGGTGATCTCAGCTAACACTGGGGGCAGTGCTTTCCACCATCTCTCCCTCCCACACGTGGCCCATTCGTCAGCCGAGGACAGAGAGAGAAGCTTGTCCTGCGGTCCCTGGCCAGCAGTGGGAGGCACATTATCATGTCCTCACCTCTTCCTTCCCTTCATCGTGTCGAGGGAAAGGCCCCAACTAGACAAGTAACGGTTATTCCTATGCGTAGGATAATTATAGGAAGCAGTTTGAGAAGTAAAGGCCTCTGTACACCTCTGTAACGCTCCTCACCTTATCTAAGCTTTCCAGACCCCCAGAGTAATTCTGGAGGCTCTCAAGACAGGAGCCAGAAGGCCATGCCGCATCCCATGAGCTCCTTCTATCTCGGCATGTGTTCTGCTGAGCTGAGGAAGACTCACTGTAGAAAGTGACTTTGGACCTGTAAAATTACATTTAAAACTTCATTCAAAACTTTGCCTTATATGGAGAAGGACTGCAACATATGAGGAAGAATGTCTAGCTTTTTCAAAGCCAGGGGAGGTTACATGACTAAGCTAATTTCCTAAGAATAAATGCCCAAAGTGGAAAATTAGTTCATCACATATCTGTCCATAATTTCTGCCTTTAGCTTGAAATAATCTGGTGAAAGAATACTTGATATTAAATAATTTACTGGTTGTTTTTACAATAGCAACAGATAGTGCTTTTAATAATAAGTCTAAATCAGTGTATGCTTAACAAATATATTTGAAAAGCAAATTGTGTTGTGGCAAGCTATGTCTATGTATACCTTCAAACAAAGCCTAAATGATACAGACTCCATAAACAGAATAACATTTAAAAATGATTTCAGTATGTATGTTTTAAGCATTGGTCTCTCTCTAAACCTTTTAAACAGAGCATCTCCACTTGCTTTCAACGTTGCAAATTCAAGCATTGGTGCCAACTGCTCAGACACATTTGCAAATGGTGCTGACATCCAGATCAGCAACATAGACTACAGGTTATCCCGGAAGGAGCTGCAGCAGCTCATGCAGGAAGCATTTTCCAGACATGGCAAGGTAACCTTTTCACTCTTGTGCTTGCCTTTGTTTCACCCTTTGCTGGCATTTCAGATCGAGAGAACTTAATTTCACACATACCTGCAGCCAGGATGTAAGTGTCACTGACAGCGTCTGAACTCGTTCCTTTATCCTTCGATCTGCTCGTGGGGGTGCTGTGCATCCAGTTTTTAGGACACAGCCCCGGAGAGTAAGAAACCTAGCGGAGAAGCACTTGTAGTCACAGGCTGGGGTTTAAATGATACTTTGGGGAATAGAATACTGATGGGTTTTACTTAACTCTGGCTGCTAAAATCTAGAAATGGGAGTTATAAAATAATGTCGGTTGTTTCTCTTAGCGTCTTACTATATATGATTCAGTTTTTAGGTGCAGTTGGCTACAAATGCACCTTTTCCAGATTCGTAAAACAGTTATGCCCCAGGTTTTCACGGGTCCGGAGAAGACCCCAGAGACCCTGTCCACATGTCGGCCTCTGAGCTTGCTTCGGAGAGCCACGTGTTCAGAACACACAAGTGGGCCAGGGCAGGGGGCACAGCCCTGAAGGTCACCCAGGCCACTTAGGTTCTGACTGGCAGATGTGCAGAGTTCAGACAGGTTCCCTCACGTCACTGAAGGCCACAGATAGGTCCCTTAATGGCTCACCTTCAGTCTCGAGGGGACAGGATCCTGGCAGACTCGCGTTCCGTTTTCCCTCTCGCTGCTGCAGGTGAAGAGCGTTGAGCTCAGCCCCCATACAGATTACCAGCTCAAGGCTGTTGTTCAGATGGAAAGCTTGCAAGAAGCCATCAGTGCGGTGAATAGCCTCCACAGATACAAAATTGGCAGCAAGAAGATCCTGGTCTCACTTGCCACAGGAGCTGCTAATAAATCACTCTCTTTACTGAGGTACAAAAAGCGAACAAGCCATTCATTTCAGGACTCGAAGCAATTTTGTAAATAAGAAAAATAGGCTTTGTCATGTTGCCAACCATTTTGCGGGGATCACTTATGCAATAATGCATATTCTGAATTGACAGAGTTGAAAGGAAGCTAGTAGTTAGAAATAATAAGTTAGAAATAAGCTAGGTAGAATTATTCGACTCTTGTTCCAGGCAGTAATCAAAGGTAAAGTACAGCCTAAACTTGGCAGGCACTTAGGAGTGAAATAATATTCCACATATTCAGAACAGCTTCTAAAAATAGTAGACCTCGACAAGAAAAGTTTGTACGCCTGGAGGTTCTGAAATAGTACCTTTGAATCTCAGTAGACAGTGGATTGGTCTGTAAAGGGTAGATCTACAAAGAGCCAGGCTCTCAACTTGGCAGATACGGTCGTGATGTCAAATAGACACCAGCCCGTAAGTCTCGTTACGACTCTGTCGATCTCGGGAATCTGGTGACGGTTTTATTCGGAATCAGCTTTGCAGGGAGCTAGTGACACAAGACTCACTCTGAGCACCCTCAGCTACAGGACTCCCCCTCTCTTCTCTCTCACAGACGAACCGCAGTGCGACAGGGGCCATTCACGTTCCTCTGCCTTTTGGTCTGAATGAGCACGGTGTCTGTCTCGCTGCGTGGTATACAGTGTAGAAAGCCCTGTGCTGCACCAGAGGAAAATCCCAGTGTGTGACTTAAAAATGGGCTCTTAATTCCCCTGTCCCTAAGGTCCTTTCTTTAAATTTTTCAGGAAAATAAATTCTAACATGTTCAGAAACTGGTCAGTTTATTTTGCATATACATTGTGTTTATCAGTTTTATGTACTCTTTTTAAATGAAAACTTGGGAATTGCCCATTGATTTCCAACAGGATCTGTTCTCTCATGGGTTAAAATTTTGTCTTACAGTGCAGAAACAATATCTGTTCTTCAGGATGCTCCCGCCTGCTGTCTGCCTCTTTTTAAATTTACAGATATCTATGAAAAAAAGTAAGTTAGGCTGCTTTTTTCATTGATCCAGTCAATGCCGGTTGGTAACTTCCAGAATGTTGATTGGTGATTGGCATAACACTGTTGTAGCAGCTTTGAAGGAACTTCCAGCCTGGTGGAGGGATGAGACAAAGACAGCTGTGTTAGAATTAAATTTCTATTTTAACATATACTTTAAAACGTCTTTCATTTTTAGCAAATTTAGGCCTCAGTCCCCAAAGCTGTACTTCATTTATTTATTTTTTTTCTAATTGACTGATTAGTTTTGTTATTTATTGAGACTTCTGGAGCACCCTCTAGACTGTAATAAGCTCCAGGATGACAAGGACGGGGTCTGACCTAACACTGCACGTAGTAGGAGCTCAGCTAGTGTGAGTGCAATGAGAGGCTGAGGCTCTCTCTATGCAGAGCTGGGGAGACTCCTTGCCCCTCGAGAGAGTGCCAAGCATCACTCGTTCGATAGTGAATGAATTTATAGGAAAATTATTCCAGTTTTACCTTTGAAGAGACAGAAGCACTGTTCTTGGTTGTAGCCTTTTACTAAACAGGACAGGAATTTCTGTGTAATCAAAGAAAAATGTGCTAAGTCAGCATCTCTTTTTCCTTGCTTTTAGGTTTGGACACAAGTTAAATGTGTCAGATTTATACAAGTTAACAGACACGGTTGCGATCCGTGAACACGGAAATGGCAGACTGGTGTGTCTCTTACCCAGCAGTCAGGCCCGACAGAGCCCCCTGGGGTCTTCCCAGTCACATGACGGCTCCTCCACGAATTGCAGCCCCATTATATTTGAAGAGTTAGAATATCACGAGCCTGTCTGCAGACAGCATTGCTCCGATAAAGACTTCAGGTACGATGCCCGTTTCCCTTTAGAAGTACCCCTTTTGTGTGAGGGCGGGGACTGTGTGTTAGAATGCCTGTCGTGGACCACCAGGAGATGTCAGGTAACTGTGGCGTCCTCTTTTCTGCAGCGAACATGAATTCGATCCGGACTGTTACAAGATTCCTTTTGTGATTCTCTCTTTGAAGACGTTTGCGCCCCAGGTTCACGGTCTTCTGCAGACGCATGAGGGCACCGTGCCGTTGTTAAGGTGAGCACGGCAGAACCCTTGCGATATGCTGCCTTGGTTCTCTTGCTAGAAAGTCTGCCCTCGCTGTCCACACCTCTTCCTAAGCATCATAGAATGCTTCATCCTAACATCTTTATCCTTGCAATGGAATTGGATCCACTCACTCAGTGTTTCAACAAGGAAATTTCTGTTGGTGTTAAATTTTAGAAACAAAACCATAAATAGGACAGTGTCTTCTCCACAGAGAAGAA
Organism: Macroglossus sobrinus; assembly: GCA_004027375.1. Classification (NCBI taxonomy): domain Eukaryota; kingdom Metazoa; phylum Chordata; class Mammalia; order Chiroptera; family Pteropodidae; genus Macroglossus; species Macroglossus sobrinus. Next base: position 81,316 of record PVKZ01003843.1, read on the forward strand.
ATTATTATGAGTGCTGTAACAAAAGGTTGCACAGGTGTTATGAGAGTATACACAACCTCAAATAGCTGTAGATTTCACAATTTGAGAGAGAAAACTGTTCTCCAGAAGTCTTCAACCACACCATGCACCATCTGGTAGGCAGTGTGGGGTCTAACGCAGGACTAAATTGCTTTGCTTAAGGCCTACGAGACTTCAAAGCAGATGAATAACACACTTGGAATCCAGTTGCTTTTTTTTTTTTTTTTTAACTCCCTCTGCTAGAAAATGGTCCTGGAATTTCTGGTTACCATCAGAATGCATCAAAGAGGTAAATTCCACAGTGACTCCCTGGGACCTTTATTTTAACTCCAAACCCAGATTGTGAGCATTTAAACCAATTATTTGTTAATAGAGTTGTTAACAGATCTATGAAAATAAAGTCGCCTGTTTAGCGGATACTTTGCTTTTTCGTTATTTTAATGAACCTCTTTTTTTTTTTTTTTTTCTTTTTTGCTTCAGCTTTCCAGATTGTTACGCTGCCGAGTTCGGTGAACTAGAAGTGGTACAGGAAAACCGAGGGGGCGTGCCCTTAGAACACCTCATCACCTGCGTTCCAGGTGTCAACATTGCCACCGCACAGAATGGCGTCAAAGTAGTTAAGTGGATTCACAACAAGCCCCCACCTCCAAACACAGGTAGGTGTCAGCTGTTTGGTCGCTCTGAGCCGTCACCTAAGGCGTTTGAGAGGCAACCTTTGGCTTTTATCTGAAAGAGCAGCACTGTGGGCCGAGCAGAATGCACCATGAGCGTCTCCTGTGATCCCCTAAAATCTGCTCTCTGAAGTCATGTAAGGAAGTCCAAACTCGGTTCCTCAGTTCCACATCTCTCTACCTAATCCTTGGACGCTTTTTCATTTGCCAGTTGATTTGCCTTTCAAAAATCGTTTCAAGTATTTGAAGGAAATGTCTCCGAATGCAGGTTTACCTTTGAAATGCATTTTGGTCAATAATTATGACTTTGATATAGTCAAAGCAGATTTAACAATAAAGGACCAGGACATTTGAACCTAGATTTGGGTGAGTTTCTGAGTTCTGGGCATCTCCTGAGGTGCAAATGTCTAATGTCACTTTCTTCTTTTTGGCCTCCAACACTTGCTCCTTTTTTCCCCGCAACTCCCTGCTCTACTGGAAGAAAGATGTGGATAACCAGGGAGCTCTGTTTGTACCAAAGCTTCTTACCCACCTCCTCCTGCCCTCCCTTTCAGTCCTGGACCACTCTGGATCCCGTACGCTATGCTGTTAGAACTTAATTATGTGAACGTTCAAGATAAATGCACAAAACAGTTTCTTCCTTTTATATCATACTAGTTTTACATTATTGCTGTCCCCGGTGTCCTGGGCAGTGTTTTCAGCTGCTCTGTGGGTTAGTCAGGCTCCCCTGGGCTACCTGCTTGACGACCATTTATAACTTTGTGGGAAGGTACATTCCACGTGACCAAAGTACAAATGCATCTTTGAAATACAGCCAGTTTATAAACTGGAAACTTCCTGTGTATTGTTTTCTCTGCTATAAGTTAACTCTGCGGTGAACGATGCTTTATTTCGGCTCCTTGGCTCTGAGAAGTAGTGGGAAAGCATTTGCCAGCCCGTAAATATGTTGGGCAGGCCTGTTAATTATGTGGTACCCGAGTATAAAGATGAGAGTTAGTGGCTTGGTGTCATCTGCTTGGTCACGATTGAGCACAAGTCCGGGAGGGCAACATTAGCTACCTTTCTTTCAGCTGCTGACGTCATGCTTGGTGTCTTACGCATGTTCCTTTTCTCTCCCCACCATCTAGACCCTTGGCTCCTGCGTTCCAAGAGTCCTGTCGGGAACCCCCAGCTGATCCAGTTCAGTAGAGAAGTGATCGACTTACTGAAGAGCCAGCCGTCCTGTGTCATACCGATCAGTAATTTCATCCCGTCCTATCACCATCACTTTGCAAAGCAGTGCCGGGTCTCGGACTATGGCTATTCCAAGCTGATTGAGTTACTGGAGGCAGTGCCCCATGTGCTGCAGGTGCGAGTGCTACGGAACCACTGTTTGAAGATGAGCGTGCTCCCCTGCGGCTTTGGCCGCCTCAGCCAGATAAACTGGAGAGCTGGCGACCTAATTAATTCCCAGGAAGTCAGTTCAGAACAAACATCCCATACAAGCTTTCTCTGGTGTGTGAAGAACATATACAGGGTGGCTTCTTAATTTTTCAGAAAGCTGCAAGCTTCCAACTTAAAGCAGCTCCTTAGAGCAGCGGTCCCCAACCTGTCTGGCACCAGGGACCGGTGCTCCTATGAGCATCTAATGCCTCATGGTCTGAGGTGGAGCTGAGGCGGTGATGCTGGCGCTGGGGAGCGGCTGCAGATACAGATGAGGCTTCACTTCTTGTCCTGCTGTTCACTTCCTGCTGTGTGGCCTGGTACCGGCCCATAGACCAGGGGTTGGGGACCCCTGCCTTACACTCAGAAATCTTCCTTCTGACTCCTTCTAGTACAGCTCTCTCCAGAATTGTTCACTATTGCTTGGGACCTGCCGTGGACATGGGTGCACCTTATAAATGAGTCGGAGACCAGTTGCTGGGCTAGCGCATAGCACTGGTTCCTGAGAAGTCTTTGCCTGTTCATTTCCACTATTATATATAATAGCTTCCCTTTTGTAAAAATGGCCTGTAAGATTTCAGCTGTCTTTTAGAGACAAAATTATTCATCCAAACGGATCATATGCTTTTCACTTCTGTACTCAGGACTATTTGGGAAGGATATGCAGGGCAAAAAAAAAAAAAAAAAAGGCCTAGGCACCTGAGCCATTGTTCATTTTGACTTTTACAGTTCTCTGAGGCAGTAACAGGAGAGAGAGGAGCCAGCAGCAGTCAGTATCTGCCCAGGTCTTACAAGTCTGAATAATGCAGGTGTTTGATTTGCAGATTCTCGGAATGGGCTCCAAGCGTCTGCTGACACTTACGCACAGGGCCCAGGTGAAGCGCTTCACTCAGGACTTACTCAAACTCCTCAAGTCCCAGGCCAGCAAACAGGTCATCGTGAGAGAATTCTCGCAGGCGTATCACTGGTGAGTTGATAAGGAGAAGAAGAAAAAAATATGAAAGCAAATATTTTAAAGCACTTTTTCTTTCCCCAAATTTGAAGTCATTATCTAACTTTTCTACATAGCCTTCTTTTGGAAAACTCATGGAAGTTATTTTGGCGAGTGATCATTCTCATTTTTTTACCTATTTCCATGGTTTAAATCTAGGTGTTTCTCAAAGAACTGGGAAGTCACCGAATACGGGGTTTGTGAGTTGATTGATATCATCTCAGAGATTCCAGACACAACTATCTGCTTGTCCCAACAAGATAACGAAATGGTGATCTGTATCCCCAAAAGAGGTAAGTTCCCTGGAATTTGCTGGAAGAAAGCAGTCTACCTCAGTGGCGATTTTGACATGGAATCATATAAGGGATGCATCTCCCTCCTTCTCCTCTGTGGTCCCTAAAGGTGCCAGGGCAAGCGCAGTGTGAAAACTCTGCTTTGCAGCGGGTCTTGGGTTCTTCTGAGGAGGTGGGGCGCCCTGCTGAGAAGAGGAGGAGGCTAGTTTTAGAGCTCGCTCTGAGTGCGTCTTCAGCCTGTCTGTAGCTGTGTGCCCCGTGGTGATCCATTCCAGAGTCAGAGACCGTGGCTGCTGTCTGTCTGTAACTCCGAGCTGCTCCACTGTGCACACTTGAGAAGGGAAGAAAACTCAAATCAGTGTATTTCTGATGCCTAATGCTCTTTTCTGCTAGCAATCTTAGCTGAAGCTCAGATGAATAAAAAGCATGAAGTGTGATTGCATAGAAAAACGTGTCTAGATTACTTGTTCAAGTATGGAGGACCTGTATGTGTGTCATGTTCACGTATGGGGTGAAGGTGGGAGACGGGGGCGCGGGGGCTAGAGAAATTATTTTCAGCTCACAAGATGAGGTTTCATCAGTATGTACGTGTATTCATTCTACACTCTGATAGCATCGTGACTTCCTCGTGTTCTGCCCTGGAGCGAGTTTGAGCCACCTACAAAGAGAAAAGAGACGAATGTGCCCATTTTAGGTTGTGTGGCTTGGAAGGCAAAGTTGCTATCTCTTGTCATCCGTGCATAGGACATATTAAATGCAAATGAGCAGAAAAAGATGATGATTTTTTATTTTTATTTTTTAAAGAACGTACTCAGGATGAAATAGAAAGGACAAAACAGTTCTCCCGGGATGTCGTGGACTTGCTGAGGCATCAGCCCCATTTCCGGATGCCCTTTAATAAATTCATCCCCTCCTACCACCACCACTTCGGCCGGCAGTGCAAACTCGCGTACTACGGGTTTACAAAACTACTTGAACTTTTTGAAGCCATACCGGAGATTCTGCAAGTAAGTGAAGAAGTTCTGTTTTTCTGAACAAGATAAGGGGAAATTTTTTTCCCCCCTGAGAAGTAGGGAGTTAGGAAATTGGATGAAAATTTGAAATATTTCTATCAGAGAAGTGTTGTTGGCTCATTAGTATTTTTAGGTAAATGTAATTTTTTCCTTCAATAAAGAAAGAAATCATTTTTCAAACTTGTTTTATGATAATTATTTTGAAAAGGATAAAATGCTTTTACTTTTAAGCTGAATATTTTATCATTAGCTCCATACTGTTTAGACCTCTCGTGTTGGAGGTAGGGATGAACATATAAATGCTTAGCTGTTAGGTCATTGCTAATGTAAACCAGCTTTCTGTTGCTGATTTTTATGACTATTACCATTTTTGACCTTTCAAGTGCTTCTGACATTTTAAGAAAACGTTTGTGGTAAGACACACGTGACCTACTTCACCGTTTCTAAGTGTGAAGTTTAGTGGTGTTAAGTATGTTTGCATTGTTGAGCAACCAATTTCTAGAACTTTTTAACCTTTCAGAACTGAAACTCTCTACGTTAAAGAACACGAAAGTGCTTCTTAGCTACCGATGGCACCCATTCTCGTGCCATTTCGTTCCGTGAACAGTCATAACGTTTTCAGTCTTCTCTTCCTCCTCCCGCGTGCTTTCCAAGGTACTGGAATGTGGCGAAGAAAAAATCCTCACCTTGACGGAGGTGGAACGGTTCAAAGCTCTGGCCGCCCAGTTTGTCAAACTGCTTCGGTCCCAAAAAGACAACTGCCTTATGATGACGGATCTGCTCACAGAGTACACGAAGACGTTCGGGTACACGTTCCGTCTCCAGGACTACGACGTCAGCTCAGTCTCGGCGTTGACACAGAAGCTCTGCCACGTCGTAAAGGTAAACCTGCGGCGGCGTAATAATCTTCACCGGGATGTTCACGCACGTGTGTGTTTTTCTGTGTCACGCCTCTTACCGCTTCACAGGTTGCTTTGTGTGTCGTTACTACCTCATGAGGTAACAGACGACGGCCTGGGTTTGGCAGTTAAGATCTTTGCGCTTGCCTGTATGTGTGTGCGTGCGTGGCCTTGCCGAAGTGACGTCGTCTTGAACTGATGAGGTCATCGTTTCATCCCAGGTGGTTTACTCTCTCCATTGCACCAGTCTCAGTACTGCTGGCCTGAAGTTGGATCTTTCTAAACAGATCTTTGTCTCCAGCGTTTTTGGGAGACTGTAATCACAGATTTCTTCCCCCTTCCAGATCTGACTCACTGAAGGAGCAGGTCTCGGAGCCAGCTGGGGCTAAGAATTGCCTTTGTTGCTGGTGGTAACGCTGGGTGGAGAGGGTAACGCTGGGTGGAGGGCTGAGCTGACCCTCCCAGTTGGGGGCAGAGCAGCTGGACAGGTCTCAGGCTGTGGCCGCCACAGGACCAAGAGGACTCATAAGGGAGGAAGGCATGGAAAGGGAAGCGCACAGTGTGGCGGCAGCCCGGGTCACAGGTCTGGAGGGAGTCTGTGTTCTGGTCGGGTAGAGGAGGAGACACCTTCCCAGGAGACAGCCGGGCTGCTGGAGATTGGGAAGAGCCCCAGGCCTGGGGACCGTCCAAGGCCGAGGAGGAGGCGCGGCCCGCAGCATCACACGCTGCTCGGGGCCCGTGAGACGAGGGCTCACGTGACCTCTGGACCTAGCTGGATGGAAGTACCGAGGGCGGGGTCAACATCAGAGAGACGTGGGGGCAAAGCCACACCGAGTGGGTTGGTGAGTGAGGAGGAGGGGGCAAGAAAATGGCAATAGGAAACCTGGACGGCTTTCGGCTTGTTCACCCGGGAAGGAGGAGAGCAAGAGGGCAGAGGGCAGCGGGCAGCGGGCAGCAGCGGGAGCCTGCGGGCCTGAGAGAGCAGGTGGGGGTTTTGGTGGCGGTTTCTCGTTCCGATGCGGAGACCGAGCATATTTGAGGGCTACTGAGAAGGATCCTGAGCGAGAAGATAGATGACAGAGGTGAGGAGCGGTGGGGGCGCGGGACCCGAGGAGGCAGGAGCTGTGGGAGCTGGCATCCAGCAGAAGGAGGGACAGCTCGGGTGTCCGCGTGGTGACGGAAGGGCAGGGTAGGGTGCATGGGGACACAGGCAGGCTGGGTGTGCGTTACCACGAACAGGAGGGAGTTGCCTCCTGAGAGCGCCCGCTTCGCGGAGGAGAGGGAGCAAGATGGAAGTCCGCTCCAGGCTCCTGTTTGCACGCAGGACGCGTGGGAGTGCTGAATGGGTTATTCTGGAGGTGGGCAGTGACGAGATCCCAAGTATGACACTGGGGACGGGAGTCTGGAGTGGAATCAAGTGGAGCGGACGTCACTGGAGATGAGAAGGTCGAGGCACCGAGAGGCCCCGGGGATGTCAGTCACGCAGCACAGTGGCCGTGGTGGGCTTGGTGCGGGCAAGGCACTAGGCCATGCCTGGAGACTTCGATGAATAACGCTGAGTGCGGAGCAGGAGAGATGGGGAAAGACGGGAGAGGCTCCAGGCTGCTACCCTGGCTGCACGCCGGAGTCCCCCAGGGAGCTTCCGGGCAGGCCAGAAGATTCTTCTGTAACGAGCCCAGGTCCGCTCTGAGCATCGCGTTTTCATAAGCCCCATGGGTGATCTCATGTGCAGCCAGGTTGAGAATCGAGAGATGTATTATGTAGCATCAGGGGAGCAGGGTTCTGCTTTTTGGCCTTAAAAGGCTGGGGGAGTAGTGATGGTCTGGGCATCTAAGACGGTGACTCGAATCCTCCTGGACTTGGTGCTTTTGGCTGACTGAACCCCAGGCCTGCAAAGGAAATGCATAATCTAGCTGTCCGCAGGTCCGCAGTCGTGAGTGGAGCGGGCCTCCCCAGCAGCCTTCCGCCTCTAGGCGCGCGTCAGAACCAGTGACACTGGTGTTGGGTGGCTCCTCACGTCCACCCACCTCTCTCTGCCTCCAGGGTCCAGAGCCCGAAACAGCACAGCTCGGGATCAGTGCGGGCGCCGAGGCCTGCGGTCCCAGGATGCCTCTGGCGCCTCAGCTGTGTGTGCACTGGAGGGGAGCCCTGCCTGTGTTCCTGTCAGGGCAGCCTCAGTCACACTCAGCCCCCCAAGGCCCAAGGCCCGTGGGTCTCAGCCCCAGATGCTCGTTCGTTCCTTCACGTGTTCTTTGGTCCCCACACGATAACCAGTGTCTTTTTCGCAAGGCTTCCCTTCTGGTGCACTTAAAAACTGAGGCCCGTCACCTCCCTGAGACTCTGAAAGAAAGGAGAAGTAGACACGTAGTCAGGCATTGAAATACCAGTGTTTGGGCAAGTAATGACGGACTAGAAGAATGTGGCTCTCCCTGTAGTCTCACCTCCCAGCCTAGCCCCTGGGACACACAGGGTGAGTGGGGTCTGCAGAGCAGCCCTGTGGGGTGTCCCCTGCCGGCTAACTGCCCCCTGCCACCCTCGCTCTCCAGCACGGCAGCTCGTCACTCACAGGCTCGGACCAGTGGATGTCAGCTGGCCAGCCGTACTCCTCCCCTCTGCGGGGAGTGGAGAGAAGGCCCAAGAGTGGGGGTGGCACGATGGAAGTTATGGTTATGGACCAGCAGGATAGAGAATAATTTCTGCCTCAGTCTCACCTGAAGTGTGGGTCTGGTGTCACAGAAGCTGGAAGCAAACCCATCTCGTGTCACTTCAGTTTAAGACCAAGGATTAAGAGATTCTCCGCTGTGGGTCTCATGAGCCAACACGAAACCGGCTAAGCACGGCGTGACTCCAGTCGTCTCCCGAGTTCGGGTAAGTCTGAGTTCCTGTCTCCCCAGGTCGCAGACATGGAGTCTGGCAAACAGATCCAGCTGGTCAACCGCAAGTCCCTGCGCTCCCTCACGGCCCAGCTGCTGGTGCTGCTGATGTCTTGGGAAGGAGCCGCCTGTCTTTCTATCGATGAGCTCCGGAGACACTACGAGACTACCCACGGCAGCCCTCTCAACCCCCGTGAATACGGCTTCCTGACCTTGACCGAACTTCTGAAGAGTCTGCCTTACCTGGTGGAGGTGCGTGTGCTGAGGGTCCTTTAGAACCACGGCAGTGGGGCTGTGGGTGTTTCCGGATTGCCTGGTTGTCGAGGTTAGAGCGGGTAGAGCTGGAAGGGACCAAGCGGGAGTTTGACAGTTGAACAGACCGAAGCGTAGGGAGCTGCAGGCACCCTGCTCAGATGAGTGGCCGGCCAGGACGAAAGCCCTGGCCTCCTGATTCCTGAACTGGGGTACTTTATCCTACATCAGGCTAGACTCTGCTGCTGCTGTTACCTCCTTCTGAATTAGATGGATTTGGGGTAGCTTCACGTGACTTACTAGTCAGATGCAAGTCAGAAAGGAAGACTGGTTACCCAGGTAACCTTTCAAGAATGGTGTATTAAGACTGGAAGAATCATAAGAGAATACTACAGAACTAGATAAGGTCTTAGAAAAATTTATCAAAATCGACCAAAGAAGGTAAAAATTAGATCAGTGACCACAAAAAGGAGCATTAAAGATCATTGAGATTTTACCACTGAAAAAGGCACCGGGACCAGATGAGTTAACAGCTGGGTTTTAACTAACCCTTAAAGAACAACTAACTCCCAACCTCTTAAAAACCATTCAGGTCACTTAAAAAAAAAAAAAAAAGATGGAAAGCTTGGTACCTCATTTTATGAAGCCAAAACTGCTTGCACACGAACAACCTAATACAGTCCCCTAAAGAAAATGGTTCTATATAGAATATTAACGAAGAAACTCCAGCAACGTATGGAAAGAGTGGTATGACGTTGTTCCGTATAACTATGTGATTCGTAATTAAAGAACTAAAAGGTGTTGACAGAAACTCTCTATTGGCCCAACGTCAGCCAGACTTCCCTGAGCTGCCTCTGGGCTAGACCTCCGCGTTAGGTGTCAGTCAGCAATGGATGTCTTAGGAATCTCCCACCCACCCTTGGCTGTAAGTCCCCGTTAGTCTTTGTTGTACAGTTGACCCTTAAACAGTACAGCGGTCAGGGCTGCCACTCCCCCACCCCCCCACACACGCAGTTGAAAATCCACGTATAACTCTGATTTCCCAAAAACTTAGTTGTCCCTCGGTATCCACAGGGGATTGATTCCAGGACCCCCACAGATACCAAAATGAGCAGATGCTTAAGGCCCCTGTATGAAATGGCGTAGAACAACGGACAGTTGGCCCTCTGCATCTGTGGACTCCCAACCACAGATCAAAAACGGTGCAGGTATTTATTGAAAAAACCCGCATGGAATTGGACCCACGCGGTCCGAACCCTGTTGTTAAGGGTTAACTGTACTCAGACTTGAGCCCAGTTCTGTACTGAGGTTATTATTCCTCTTCCCCTATTGCTATAACCCCTGAATAAAAAACTGTTTTTACCTCTTTTAACTACCTTCTGGCTCTGGCTTCATTACGTGAACACTAGTTCTAGGCAGTGCAAACAGATGGTAAAGGCAAAGGGCTTTCCGGGGCCGGCTGAGGCGGGGCCACACCCCTTCTCTTGCAGATTCTCAGGGCCCCTTAAAGACTGAAAAGGTTTATGCTTCGTTTACTTGAGGACAAAAAGAGCTTTTTTCCTGATTGCTTTTCTCGGGCTTGTTGTGTTTTAAAGAATGCTCATGTTGTCACCCCGCATCCCGCTGTTCTCTGGACCCCGCTGGGAGATGAGGTTCAGGGGTCCCGGTGCTTGGGTCAGATGCCACTCTCTCTACCTGGGGTTTGCTCCTCGTCTTCCTGCCTGTCTTGTGTGTGAACCCCAGGTGTGCCGTTTCCCTTCCTTCCTGACGCTCTCTCCAGACGTGCAGATAGGATCAGGTTTGCGCAGGGCTTGGGCTTGGGGCTTTCCCTCCGAGGAGATCCTTCAATGAATCCCGCCTCCTCCTCCTCTTCGGCCGAGTGTCCATTCTCACGTTGCCCTGGCGCCTTGTCACTCTCTGCTGGCGGCCCTCACTTTTCGGGGGGCAGGGCCAGTCACTGCAGAAGCGTCTTAACGCCGTGTTTCCTCTTGGGCCAGGTGTTCACGAACGACAAGGCAGAGGAGTGTGTGAAGCTCACAAGTCTGTACTTGTTTGCCAAGAACGTGCGCTCTCTGCTGCACACGTACCACTACCAGCAGCTCTTCCTCCACGAGTTCTCCGGGGCCTACACCAAGTACGTGGGAGAAGCCCTGCAGCCCGAGGCTTACGGCTACGGGAGTGTGGAGGAGCTCCTGGCAGCCATCCCCCAGGTGGGTGTTCCCGGCCGTGGACGGCATCTTCCTGCAGGGCCGGGGCTCACACGCCCGAACAGACGGGAAACGGCAGGATTTTGCACGGGTCCCTTCAGAACACGCTGTTTGCACAAGATGAGTGATGTTAGCGTTTCTCCTTCACGCTCAAGAAGGTAAAACTTTTACCTGCAAATCTCTATTAAGTTCCTGTATGCCAGGTGACTGAGGCCCAGACCCTGTTCTCAGAAAGGTGTCGGTCTGGAGTCAGGACACCTGGGCAGGTGAGGCGTCGGTGTCAGTGTAGCCAGCAGGGTGGCAGGGCCCACCCCCGGGCGGGCGGGGGCGTGGCTTGCAGAGCCCAGTTGTCAAGGATGTGTGGGAGTGGGCCCTGTGGCGAAGAGGAAGGGGGGAGAGGGCGGTCTGGGCAGAGGGGACGGCGCAGGAGCAGGTGCAGAGCAGCGAGAAGTGGCGGGGAGCACACTGACAGTGACGTCAGAGCTAGTTATGGGGGGGGGCTCTGCCCGTCCAGGTGGGGGCGGTGGGGGCAGGGCCCAGCAGGAGCCAGGGAGGGGCCTCAGGTTTGCACGTGGAAAAAGACCCCAGTCACCGCAGAGCTGAGGGAAACAGGAGGGGAAGGGGGGCTTGTGGCCATCGCCGAGGTCAGCGTGAGGGTTGTGAAGGGGTTGAGCCTCAGGGGAAGTAGTAGAAGAAGCAATTGAGGACACATGGGAGTTGGGATCAGAGATAGGTGACAGGTGCCCGTGGGGGAGCACCGGGAGCCAGCGCTTAGCTGAGGAGGTGGAGAGCCGCAGCCTTGGGCAGAGGACTCGGTTTTAGGGTTGGGATGCGAGCCTGGCTTGGGTCAGAGAGCGCTCCGTTAATTCTTTTGGGCGTGTTTAGTTCATGGGGAAATGGTGAGGGCTCTCATGGGAGAACTGTCTCCATGTACAGACCAGAGCTGGTGTCTGGGGGATGGTCTCTTTAAGAATATTTCTAAAGTTGAGTCTCACGATTTTTAGACTACATAGCTTTTGATAAGGGACGTGATTCGGCCAGCGTCTCTTGCTTTAAAAGATAGAGTCTAGAAATTTTTTTCTTGGCATTTAGTTTCTAAATTCCAGATGTTTGAAGCAGACACCATAGGTCACGTTGTCCCTGAAGTTTAGGGCTAATGCCCCACCCTTTTTCACTGCGTGACCAGAAGTGTGTCTTGTGCGCAGGTGGTTTGGATAAAAGGACACGGGCACAAGAGAATTATAGTGCTGAAGAATGACATGAAAAGTAAGTAAGCGCCTGTCCCCGTCCCCCCTCAGAGGTCCCGGTTCCCTCACTGACTCCTCCCTCTAACGACGGCGCTCTTTGCCCTTTGCCCTTTGCCCTCCAGGTCGTTTGAGTTCGCTCTGTGTTTCCCCAGCCGAACATGAAAACCGGCCCTCAGCTACCGAGTGTCTCCTGGAGGTGCCCGAATGTCGCCCGGCCCCGGAACTCAGACGTGGAGCAGGTGAGGACGGTGAGGGGAGAGTCAGGGCCGGAGAGATCCAGGAGAGCCGGCCCGGAGCGGGGCGGGTGGATGAGGCCGGCGTCAGTGTGTCTTTTTCATTGATTAAAGTTTTCATACATTTTTCAGAGCAGTATGGTATTTGGTTAATAACACACAAAAAAACTGGCCTACATCTGACAGCATGTTTTGGCTCCTAAAGGGTGTTAGCACCCCCAAAATGACAACATGTCAATTCACTATAGATGTTAAAGGAAAAAATGACTCTGACACTTGTTAAAAGGGTGTTTCAAGACCGTTGCAGTCGGGTCAGCTTGGCCGCAGGAGGCGAGAGAGACGGAGCTCGACTCTGGGAGCAGCAGGGCCGTGGGGCTCGCGGCGAGCAGAGCGAGGGCATCGGTGCGTGGGAGGTGACCAGGGGGGTCCAGTCAGGCGGACCTAGGAGGAGCCTCGCTCGGGACAGGCCAGGGACTTAGCCATCTCGGGTGTGGGCGAGGAGCCTGGTCAGGTCGCATGGCGGCGGAGTCACGATAAACCAACGCCCTGAGATTCTCACTAAGACTGGACTCGGCAAGAGTCACAGCCTGCATTCTCTGTCCAGGGCCCTGTCACACGGAGCGGGAGCTTCTCCGCCTGGCCAGCGACTCCCCTGTGGACCTCCTGTGTGCCCCCGTCCCCTCCTGCCTGCCGTCCCCGCAGCTGAGACCCGATCCGGTCACCCTCCAGCCTGCCGATCTCATCCAGTTTGAGGAACACCCGCAGGAGCCTTCCGGTAGGGTGCATGGTGCTGCTCGGGCTTGCAAACAGAGTGTGAGGCCAGCACACTGAGCGTCTGGTAGGGGCTGGGAGAAATGGTGCCTTCTGAGGTACAAAGTGCCTGTGCTGATTACTCAGGACCCTCTTTTCCCATTAGGGATCCTTCAAAATTGGTTTCACAGCCTGAGGTGGCTTAGAGAGCAAGCAAGGGAACCATGGTGGGTCTCGAGGGTGATGCAGCTCATCTGGCCCGGAGTCGAATGACTCCAGAGGGTAGGAGCCGGGGTGGGTGGCAGAGGGACAGCTGTGTCTTGTGCTCCAGACTCTGGGCACCATCTGAGAAGCCAGAGGAAGCGGAGAGCCGAGCGCCCGCCTTCTGCCGCATGGCCCGGCTCTCACCGTGTGCTCACATCACGCTAGCCGCTGGGCTCAGCCGCATTTAACTGTCACCACAGCTCTGCGGGTTAGGTGACAGCCACAGCCTGTGTCGTCCTAGAGACGAGTCTGGCCCTGGGCTGCCGGGATAGCAAGTAGCAGAGTCAGGATTGAACCCAGGCCTCTTGTCTCTGTGCCGTAAACCTGACCTCCTAAGAGGAGGACCCACCTGCTCTGCCGAGGTCCTTCCCCGTCGTCCTCCTCCGTGGGCACTGTCCTGCTCCACGCGGCGGGTGCTGCTCCCCAGGCCACAGCAGCCCCCCGAGCCCCGGACTGGTCCCCCCGGCCCGCAGTCCTCTCGGCAGCCTGTGGCACTGCTACCCCGTGAAAGAACCGGCGTGGCCCTGGAAAATAGGAGACGGGGCCCACACACTTGGCTTCTGACGCTGGGGGACCTGGCCTGTGACGAGAGCAGGGGCGTGTCCCCTGGGCGCCTAACTGGAGCTGGCGTTGGCTCCTCAGGGGGTTGTAGCCTTGGCGCATTTAGTGTGCCCGGGCTCAGCCACGCAAATGCTGAGAGAGAGAGAGGGAGGGAGGGAGGGAAGGAGGATGGATGGATGAATGAATGAATGAATGAGAGAATTTGAATGGCGTGGCAGTGCTGTGTGACGCCTCCTTGGTGAGGATCAGCCTGAGGAGGGGCTGGAGCACTGCCGTGCCCCCTGCCCCGCCCCCCTTCCGGGCACACGCAGCGGGCGTGTGAGGGGTAACATACGTCTCTTTGAAGCAGCGTGGCTCCGTTCATGCAGCAGGCTGCTTACTCGTGGCTCAACTAGACAGGGACCACCGGTAGTGCTGAGGGACGGCGGCGTGTGACTCCCCGGTCTCCCTAGGGCGCTCTGGCGCCGCAGCTTCCCCCTCACCCAGCCACGCCGGCGGTCCACGCAGGGCCGGCTCCTCCGTCAGTGGATGGCTGGGGCTCCCTGAGGCTGGGGCCCCTCCTGTCTGACGGTCTTTATGGGTCCTGAGCTTCCTGACAGCGCGTGGGCAGAGAGTCCAAAGTGGAAAAACGTGTTTTAAAGGCACGCCTTTGATTGGTAGCCAGATAGGAAAATCTCTAAAACTTTGTAATCCATGGAAAAGCCGAGATGCACTTTATCCACATTTGAGTGTGACACAATATTGGTCACACGGCTAACATGTAAACTGTGGCCTGGCCGTGGCATTTGGGGGATTATTTTTGAAATATCTTTTGAGAAAATACGAGAAACTGGAAACCAACCCTTACAGGTCCTAGAACTGAATCTGTTTGCTGTTCTGTGTTTACAGAAATTATGATTCTAGCCCAGGAAGAGAAGGTCGGCGCCCCAGTACCCGTACATAGTGAGAAGCCGGCCCCCGGCGGCCGCGCCCCTCACGTCCCAGCCTCCGTCCCGGTGCCCGCCTGCCCCCTGGGAACCCCGGAGCCCCAGCGCAGCAAGGACCCCGTGGACAGCCCCGCCAAAAAGCAGCCCAAAAACAGAGTGAAGCTGGCAGCCAACTTCTCCTTTGCACCTACAACGAAGCTTTGACTCATCCTGAGCACAGAGTTAGGAGGGGAAACGCTGTCTGATTCCGCACACACAATGGGCTCCAGAAACACCACCTCTGTCGTTTTCACGAACCCCGCCCAGAAGCCACTCCCTTCATCTTTACGTGCACTCTCTGATGTTTCGTTTCTTTTACATGGAACACAGCCTCGAGCTGAAGTTTTCCTTTTCCCCCCACCCACAATTAGAAAAAGACAAACACGAAAACCCAAAACAAACAACGAAAACCGGCACTTGTTAAAAAAAAAAAAATCCTTAATATATTTTACCAGATTTTCCTTAATTATGAAGGACGATGGTGTTCCGTAAGAAGGAGGCAGTAAGAACTCGGCTCGAAGGAAGTGGTTGGACTTCCCTTGAGACACCTCAGTGGTGCGATCCTCCGTGTAGCGTAACGTAGTCCGCGAGCCTTTGCGTGCCGATGTCCCAGACAGTATTAATCACAGGCACGACGCGTCTCGAAGCAGAGCCTGTTGGGCGACCCTGCGTGTCCGGGGGCCGAGGGTGTGCGTTCAGGTCGGGTGTGAAGGGTCCTGGCTCCCACGTGACTCGTCAGCGTGCCTTGTTTTTTATTTAACTATGTCTGTAGTTGACAAATGTGGCTTCATCACAAAACCTTTTAACTGTTTCCACTTTGGGGTTCCATGTAGGAGCTTTCTAGAAAGTTGAGGGTGTTTTTTAAGCTTCCCTTTTATGCTAAGTTCCAGGGTGATAACGGATCAGGTTAAGGAAAAGGAGAGATGGTCTTGGTGTCAGGCATTGGAAGTCAGCATCCGAATCCCAGCACACGTTTACCGTGTGCCGAGAGGCGGTGTTGGGAAGAGAGTCTGATTTCCTAAACTATGCATCAAGTGCATAAACGACAAATCAGAGCTGAGGGGGAGATGCTTTAACAGGGGTGGTATCGCTACTCTTTCCAATTGGAAGACACGGAAATTCTAGCCACACACAGGAAGGCCAAGGTTGATCGACTTAACCTTGTTTTTTGTCATTTTAAAGCTGGTTTTGGTAGCTGGGAAGCTTGATGTGTATGTGTTTGTGTATCTTTTAATAGTGTCTGCTTTTACTCTGT
This sequence comes from Macroglossus sobrinus, assembly GCA_004027375.1. Lineage (NCBI taxonomy): Eukaryota > Metazoa > Chordata > Mammalia > Chiroptera > Pteropodidae > Macroglossus > Macroglossus sobrinus. The sequence goes on from PVKZ01003843.1 coordinate 97,230, forward strand.
TACTTCTCGCTGTTGGAAGCATGTGCAGGATTTTTGTGGCGTCTGATGTTGGCATTTGGGGAAAGCCAGCCTTAAAGGGAGCGCTGCCCTGTGGGATGACCTCCGCCTTGAGGTGGCCGAGGCACCCGGTGATGGGTGGCCTCCCGCCACTCCTGGAGAAACCTGACATTTACAATGGGTTGTATTTGTTGGGCAAAAAAAAGGCGGATTCATTCATAGAGCAGAAAAAAAACGTGTTGGCAAAAGGTCTTCCACTAGTTCGGTGGTTTCTTTGGGGGGAAATGTTTATATTTTGTAATTTCTAGAAAGCCAGAAAGTGGGCTCTGATTTCATAGCCAGCATTTTGATAAAATGCCACAAAATAAGGGCTATCGAGAGATTTTTACAAGTTAGATTTTTGTTCCCCAAATCTTTTAAATGAAGCCAGTGATTCCCAGTTCTCAGCGTGTGGCCCCGCTCACGGGGGGGGGGGGGGACAGCTCTGGAAAAGCCCCCCGGGCGCGGCGGCTCCCTGACCCCTCTGAGAACACTTCCTCCGCAGACACAGTGCGACAGGCAGACGCTGCAGACACGCAGGGTGGTTGCTTTTTTTTTTTTTTTTTAAGAAGCTTTTAAACAGTCATCTAGTTGATGCTGAGAACAGCGGTGGCCTTAGTCTGAGGCTTCATCAGGCCGAGTGTGCACACTTGGACTTTAGTTTTGCTCGCATGCGAAGAAATCGTGGACTGTGGCGACCTGAGGGGCACCATTCCAAGTCACTGGGGACAGTGCCGGGGAGCAGTTCCTTGGGGCGGCAGAGAAGGGACTGAAGAAGCCGCGCGCTGTCGGGCGCGTGCGGTCACCCCACTGGCCGGAGTCACCCGTCGGCCTGGGACGCACGCGGGACTCGCGGTCGCCGTCTGGGGACGGAAGACGGCGGAGGCGCGTTGTGTTCGTGATGTACTCCACAAGGGCCGGTCTGATCGCTATCTATTTTTTTATCCAGAGGCTTAATTAAATGATGTGACAAAATGATGTATGAGAATTAAGACAATGAAATTCTTTATTTCCGGGTGGAAAGATGTATCGGATGAGATGTATCTGTTTAAAAAAAGAAATTATCACCAGAACCCCCTTTCCCATCTTGCACTGTTTGTTTTCGATTGGGTTTAGGGGAAGAGATGTTTTTTTTTTTCCTTAACTGTCTACTTTGTTTGAACACTTTTTTTTGTGTGTGATTCAAGTGCTGTTTTGTGTGTTGGGACCAAACAGTTGTCAATAAACTTTACAAGCAAGCATCTAGTCTGAGTTGGCGGGTGAGTGTTTTGTTTGCTGGAGGGGAAGGGTCACAAACCAGTCCAGTTCTGTCATGGACATTTGGGGTTCACCCAGCCTCTCACCCCTTCTGGAAGCCGAGGCGTTGAGCTTCGGAGGCCCTTGGCGTCCAGCTGGCAGGTGACTGGATAGCGGCCCCTCCTGGTCAGGACCCTCCGAGCTTTCCAGCCTAGGTCCAGCTCATAATCACGGCCAGGGAAAATCCCGCAACCACAAAACACCCCAGTTTTAAGATGGACAAGTCCTAGGTGCCCGCGCCCTGTGACCAAAGTCCGCTTTGCAGGCTGCTTCGGTCTTCGTCCCTGCCAGCCGAATCAGCCCCTCAGGAGGAGACTTCTGTCACAGACGGCCTTGCCGAGCCCTTGCCGAGACACCTTCCTGCCCAGCCCCTCGCACAGACACGGAAGGGCCTGGAAGAGACTCACACATTTGGGTAAATGGCTTCTTGATAAAGCACAATTTTTTCTTAAATTCAGCATTGAAAAGCTCTTAAAACTCCTTGGCAGTCCCTTGAACACGTCCCTCAGGGTGGCAATAATGCGCAGGAAAACTCGAGCTGCCACCGTGCCCCGTTAGAGCGTCAACGGGATTCCCCACGCCCCACGCCCCAACTGGCGTGGGGAGTGGGGCGTTTGCATGGGTCTTCGGGCACTCCCTTCCCACCCGGTCTGGAGACGAGATGGTAGCTTAGGAGGTGGCTGTCTGAGCAAGAGCGGACCTGGGCCCACATGAGCAGTCACCGCTCTCTGTCCCCTCTATCACGGTGGGGGGGGGCATGCTGGTGCTTTGGGTCTTCTCCGGTTTCCAGCTGCTTCAGGGGGCAAAGACTGAATCATCCCCGCTCCCTCCCACGGCAGCGACCTACGGTAGCCTCCATCCGCTCTGCCGCTCTGGGGCTGGGGCAGGAGCAGGAACCCTGATCACCGCCCCGTAAACCAGCAGTCGGGGGGCCCCCACCACTGCTTCGCCGGACCGTGCATCCTCCCGCTTAGCTTTACGTCAGGTCTGTGCAGTAGCTGGCCCGTCTCCCGGCTGCTAATGTGCTTACAGCATCAGCCTCGTCCAACGGGACTATGGGGAGAGATACAGAGGAGACAGATCCAATTTGCTCGTTTGAATTAATACTTCCAAGGCCAAGTATGGAGCCTTCCCCAGGAGAGTTCTAGTTTCTCCCTGGGAGGGAGGGAGGCACTCCCGGGGAACAGCTTAGGTTGGAACATGAAAAGAATCAGTGGCTTTTGGAACGAATTTGGCAAATTCTAGAACTAGCGAGGGGGAGAGGACCTCTCTCTTTTCAGGTGGGTGGGACGAGGAGGTCTCGGAGATGGAGGGCTAGAGTCTGCCTCAGCAAGATGCAGAAAAGAATTCAGATTTTCTGGGAAGACAGGATTTGGAAAGAGGGACTTCAGACACAGAGGAGAACAAACAATTGCAGGTGGAAACTTAAAAGCTGGCTCCCAGAGGCGCCCCAGGCTGGCGGGGCAGATCCTGGCCGCACCTCTTCTGACTGCCATAGGTGGCTCATTTGAAGGCCTTTGCCCCTCCCGCCGCTGCTCCAAAGCCTTCCCAGATGCAGGGCCTGACCCCAGCCAATCCTCCCCCGTCATCCCCGCCCCCAACTGAGGGCCCCAGGTTTTCTTGGCTGGCCGCTGGAAAGCTACCTGCAAAGCCTGGAAGCCACCCACAGTCCCCCCAAAGCGGCAGCTTAGCCCATCAAGCCGGCAAGGAGACCCTCCTCCAGCCTTCAGAGAGGGAGCCTCACACCACGTAACCTCACCTAGGGACTGGCCTCCCATCCTCTGTACCAACTCCCATCGGTGAGAAGGCAGGCCGGGCCCTGCCTCCCAGGCCACTCGTAAGTATTTGAGTGAACGGCTGATGTAGCAGGCCTGGGAGGGGTCCTGGCCTGAAGGGTTTGAAGGCCAAGAACCAAACTTCAAAGCTGCAAGGGCCCTTGCGACCGACTAGTCCAAGCCAACATCTACCCCCAGCTGAGGTTTAACAGATGGGGACAACGAGGCTGGAGAGGCTGAGCCACTGCCCAAGGCACTCCACGGCACAGCTAGGCTGGAGGCCCTCTACGGCTCCCAAGTCCAGCCTTTCCTGAGGTTCCCCCCACAGGGGTGCCAGCACCCCTCCTCCTTTGTTTTAGCTTAAGATGGTGCACATGCCCAAGTCCTAACCACCTGTTGGTGTAAGTCTTCGCTGGGTGCTTCTCTGTGTACATGTATAATGCACGAATTACTAAACTTCTCTTTGTTTTTCTCTTGTTATTCTGTCTTTGGCCAGCCCATTTACAGGGCCCCAGCTAGAGAATTCAAGATGAGTAAAAAAAAAAAAAAAAAAAAAATTTTTTTTCCTCCCCTATATAACTAAATGGTGAGAGGGGTCAGAGACAAGAGAGTGACAGAAATCAGATTAAAATAGGTGAGGAAGGAGCTAGAGATGAGAAAAATGGAGACAGCAAGATGACGGACAAGTCTCAAGAAGGCTGTAAAGCTCGAGGGAAGGTGGTGGCTGGAAGGGAAGATGGGATGGAGGGCTGTTTGTTTTTTAATGGAAGGGTTTTGTTTAATAAATGCTGATGGGAAGAGCCAGAACTATGGCGGTGACAGGGGGTGGGTGCTGAATGGTGACCCTGCCCCACTCACCCACGGGACCTTGGACCACCTCCTCATCCATGAAGTGGGGTTGTGGAGGTGATGTGAGCAGCCAACAAGAAAATGTGCACACGTGGCTCAGTGCACGGCAATAAGCTCTCGACGAATGCTACTCATGATGTTCTCCGCCCCTCCCCTCTCCCCTGGCTGCCAAGAAAAGCGAGTCTGGATGTGTGGGTCCCTGAGGCCTGCAAGGGTCCCCAGCTTTGCAGGCGGCCCTGGTGACCTGGGAGCATCTTGAATTCTTACTTTCCTCTGCTCTTCTGTGAAAGTCCAAATAAAGGTTGATGGTTGTTGTTTTATCGTTTTTTAAAAAACCAATAGCAGGAACATAAGTTAGGGCCCCTCCAGGGCTCCACAGATGGACTACGGGCAGGATTTTTATGAGGGTTTCGATGTCCTTCCGCCTCTCGGGTCAGCGAGGGACTGCTCTGTAATTGGTCTGAGGTCAGGGAGAGTGGTGGGCCCGCTGCACCCCAAGTGTTTATTGCAAGTGCAGGAAGCATCTGTGTAGTGGGTTGAACCGCCTCCCCCCACCCCAAATTGCATAATCTCCCCACCCCAAATTGCATAATCTACTCGCTGTCTCAGAATTTGGCCTTATTGGAAATAGGGTCTTTGCAAAAGTAAAAAAAAAAAAAAAAGGATTAAGATGAGATCGTCCTGGATTAGGGTGGGCCCTAAATCCAGTGTCTGGTGTTCTTAGAAGAGGAGGAGACACAGACACACAGACAGAGGAGAAGGCCGTGTGATGACAGAGGTAGAGATTGGACCGCTGAAGCCAAGGATGGCCGGGAGCCACTGGGAGATGGAGGAGGCAAGGAAGAATTTTTCCCTAGAGCCTTCAGAGGGAGCAACGGCCCCGCTGACACTCTTATTTCAGACCTCGAATCTCCAGATCTGTGACAATAGCTTTTGGCTGTTTGAAGCCATGCTGATGGGGGTAGTATGTTATGGCAGCCTTAGACGTCTCTTACAGCCTGGCTTGGAGCTCGGTCTCAGGCTGTGAAGGACACAGTGTCCCCTGAGGCCAGTGTGGCAGCACAGGCAGTGGCCTGAGCGAGCCTCTTCAGCTTCGGGATGGCAGAAGAGCAGGTTGACGCGGGGACTGAAGCAGAAACACATCTGAAGACAGAGTGGGAGGGGCATCGACCCGGATACTCTGGGGTCCTTGATTAGAGAAATGGTGTGGTCATTACTGAAGCTGCTGTGACTTGAGAGACATCCAGAGTTACTTCTGATTTACACATACATATATTTTTTAAATGTGACCCATGAGTGGCCTACGAACTTTACTTTTAGCAGTTTATCTTAAGGAAAAATCAGAAATTCAGATAACTATTTATCCCAATATTATCGGGATATTACTTATAATAATATTACGTGGTATTACTTATAATACTGAAAAACTAGAAATAGCCTACACGTCCAAGAGTGAGGAAATAGATAAATCACAGTATATCAAGAAGATGATGACTGAGCAGCCATTGTAAATATTTATGACGAGTGTTTAATGTTTACCAAGAGCATTTAATGATGTGAGAGAATGATAATGATATGATGCTAAGTGAAAAAAAGAAAACTGGTTATAAAACGGTACAAGTATGATGCCAATCATGAAAAAAAAAGTATAAAAAAGAATGAAAGCAAATATGCCAAAATCAGAGCAGAGTGGTCTCTAATTGGAGGAATTATGAGAGTTAAAAAAAAAAAAAACCAAAGCAAAGTTCTTTATACTTTCTATACTTTTTAAATGATTTACCATGTCCATGGATAACTTCCATAGTCAAGAAAAAAGTAAAAACTTAAAAAAAAAAATGCCGTGTACGTGGTTTCCACTTTTATTTTCTTCGATGGATGATTGCACATCAGCAAACCTTGCGTTATGCTAACTACCGACGCCAGTCACGACACGCACACACACGCACAGAGAGGTCACATGGGCTGTGCCGAGCTGGCTGTAGCATATGTACATCACGTTACCCGGGTGGAGTCGTTAGGCTGGTTGAAATAACACCACCGAATGATGGGACATGGTAGGGCCAGGCCGCCTCTCCCGCCCGCCGCGGATGTGTACGGAGGTCTGTGCGTTGGGCTGGTGAGTGAGTGGGGTCCTGCTGGCATTCCTTCCGGCGGCCCCCGCTGGGTGAAGAGCATCTGGCTCGGCATCTGCTCTGGGTCCCCTGCGTGTCTGCCTTGGCCTCGGTGTGGGAGCCTCGGGCTCTCCGGTACCTCTTCTGAGAAGTGGGTGTGCTCCAGCCCAGGCCCCCCGTCCCCTCTGCTCCAAACACCTGGGGCAGCCATCGCAAAGGAAGGAAGAGCCAAAAGCAAACGGACACGCTCCTGGTGTCACCCGTGCCCAGACACAGGAGGGGAGGAAGTGGGAGATGTGACCACGACACCACATACAAGCTCAGTCTTTACAGATGGGCCCTCTGTGTCTCCAAGACATGTAGGCTGTGTGGAGCCCTCCAGGGCACGGGCCCCGGGAAAGGACAGACGGGGGCTGGGAGCTGAGCCCGTGTGGGGCAGGCCTGACAACAGAGCTAGGAGGGTTGGTGGGGATGCATCCAACGTGGTGCTAGATTGTTGAGAAGTCACATGACTATACACACCTGGGGACCCTGCCCCTCTCCCAGTTCATACACACAGTGGGTTAGACATAGCTAGATAGAAGGAGAGAGATACTTTTCCTAGGGAGGACCTTTGCCCGGTGGTTGGAGAAACAGTGAGACAGACTCCGGGGTTCGGCATGCTCTGGGGAGGGCCATGCGACGGTGAGGGACTCCCTATTGCTACACTCTGTACAGGGCGGCCGGGCCCGCCCGCCACGCCCGCGGCCCCTGGCGGCAGTCACAGGCTTGCCTTCAGCCCCTTCCGCCTTTGAGAGCTCTTGGGCCCCGGTGAAAGGCGGGCTATGAAGACAAGTGGGTGGGAGGGGGGGGTCCCCGTGGCCCCGGGGGGCTCCCCATGTGAGGGCTACATGATATTGCACTGGGTGGCCCCACAGCAATCCTTGATGAGTGCCAGCCCGGTCTTGGCCACTGTGGGCTTGCTAGGTGGGGGCTCTGCTTTCTTCTCGGCTCGGGAGCCTGCAGCAAGGTAGAAGCACAGAGGAAGAGAAGGAAAAATGGAGAGAGGGAGAGGTGAGGTAAGGAGAGCCCTGACCATTTGCAGCCCCAGGCCCATCCCAACCCCTAGCCAGGCCTTGCTTCAACTCCACAGATCAGGTGGCAAGGAGAGCTAGCGTGAATTATGTGTTAACTGTTGCCATTTTCCCGTGGGCCGACTGGCTTTCTGTCCTCAGCTTCCAGCCACAGCTTTTAGCTCTCATCCTATTCAGTTCTCCTTGGCATGGTATCGGCCAAGCCTCTCACAGGGTCTAGCATTCAAGAAGGAGTTGGCGAATGAATAAATGGGAATTTTGTTCAAGTCACTTCAGTCTGAGGGCTCATGTCTTTTAATTCTGGAAAATGCTCATACGTTATCCTTTCAGATACCTCCACCTGTCATTCTCTGTTATCTCTTCTTCTGAAATGCCTATTAGATGCAAGCTGGACCTCCTTATTCTATCTTCCATATTTCATAACTTCTCTTTCATATTTTTTCATCTTTTTGTCTCTGTGCTGCATTCTGGGTAATTTCCTCAGCTCGGTCTTCCAATTTATGAATTCTCCCTTTGGCTATGTCTCTGTGTTTAATCCATTGAGTTTTTACTTTAATAACAATTTTTTAGAAAGCTGTTTGTTTGCTTTTAGAATTTTTAGAAAGCTAATTCTTCATAGCATCCTGCTATTTCATTTTGGGTTGTATTCCTTCTCTTATCTCTTTAATAATTTTAGATACACTTATTGTCTCTTTTAGATAGTCTGTTATTTCTGGTTCTTGGGAGGACGGACATTCTCTTTTCTCTTTGTTGCATCTTTTGATTTCTCTTATGATGGTTCAATTCTTCATGAGTTTTACATTTTCATTGAGAGTTCATCTTCACGGGGGTCGTTTTGATTTGCGGACTGTGTATTATGTAATGCTGAAGGGTCCCTATTGAGCAATTTTGCATTTGCTTTCCTGGGGTCCCAGAAATTTTACTAGTTTTAGATGGGTTTTAATTGTTCAGCTTGGGATTCCAGTACCAGATAAGTAGTATAAATTTGGATTCCACACCTGAACCCTTGCATGTGGTATAGATTGCCGTTTTGATTTCTTGCCAGAATTCTTTTTTCTATCTACACAAAATGCAAGTCTCCTTGCTCCTTCTCCACGGTGTTAGGTGGAGTTTTCTAATTTGCCTTTTACGGAAGAGACAGTCCATTGAGGACACTGGATTTACATAGGGACCATGTACCAGATGATTTTAGGGGCCTGCAGAAGGGACTCTGGCTCTTCTCTTTCTTTACTTCCCCCCGACACCATACAACTGTGTGTTTCTTGGGATATTAATGGATGATCAGGGAATATTGTGTCCACAGCTATAGTCAACGGTAGCAGCTTTTGGGTTTTGTCTGCCTAGCAAGATTTCCAGTCCCTTTTATTTATTCTGATAATAGCTCGTGTCCCCGTGGTGACACAGATCTGGACAATCACAGGACCCCAGCCTCTCAGTAACAGTGATGGGCCTAGGAGATGGGAACACAATCCAGACAAGGCCAGTCGGAATCTTTCCGAGATGTGTATGTTTAGACACCAGGAGAGAATCTACGGTGTTGCCGCCTTGCTGCTGCGGAATTATGGTTCTGAGGTCCTGGCCCCGTGGCGAAGAACTGTGTAGTAGGAGAAAACGGAGCTAACGTACAAAGAAAGGCAGAAACGAGAAAGAGAAGGAAGGGTTCCAACAGCGTCCAGTCTCTGAAGCCCTAGTTCTCTTTGCTCTTCTTCCAACCTCCTCCCCACCCCCCCTCACTTTTTTTTTTTTTTTGCTAGGGATAGTTTAAACTGGGCATCCGTGTCGTGTATGTGACAGCAGCCTCCCTGGGTCAACAGAGAGAAGACAGTCCCTCGACAGCAGGACCCATGATCCGTGTAACATGCATCAGAATGAACGTTGGGGCCCTCCATAGAGAGGGCCCAACACGTGGCCCGTCCCAAACTTATTTCACACAAAACATTTTTTTTGTTGTTTTTGCTCTGAGTAGCTTGTGAGGCTGATTTTCTGCGAAGCAGCCTTCTGGTTCTGCTCTCCCAGAAACTCCAAGTCTAGCCGAGGCCAGAGCTCCCTGAGCCTCAGTGGCCACCCAGCTCTTTCCATAAAAACGCACCCAACGGCATGATTAGAGAATAAAATAACGGTTGCTGCCAGAAACCAGCTACGTAGTTGGCAGAACCCAGTATAAAATGAAAAGGGCGGTCCTCTTGTTGCAAAATTCTTAAGAATTTCAAGGCAGTAATAGCTGAACAGTAAGTACCTTTCCAGGGATGGGGCCCCGGGCAACGGCACTGCTTGCACACAGATGAGGTTGGCCCTGCCTGCTGCCCACGCTGTGCCTCAGTTTGACCTCTAATTAAAGCATTTTTTGGTGCTTTCTCTGGATCCCAGAACTCTTTTAAATTTCCTTTTTTTTTTTTTCTTGGATGGGAGGAGGAGAAGAAATAAGGCGTGCACTTACTGGCTGACGATTTGGTTACTTTGTCTAGAGGTTTTAACTTGATTCTCAGGAAATCGGCCATTTCCTTGTCTTCTTCTTGCTCCCTGTGAGGACAGACGGGCGAAGACAAGAGGAAAGTACAGTAAACAAGAAAAGTGTCGAGGAACCGATGACACAGGTCAAAAGGTTACATGTGTGGGGCCACGTAACAGACTTTGTGGATAATGCATTGTGTCGTATATTGTGCGTGGATGTTGCATGCAACATGTTGGTGTGTGTGATATGTGAGTGATGAGTGTACGTTGTAGGTTATGTATGGGTGGTACTTGCGTGTCATGTGTGGATGGTGTGCATATGTTTTGTGTGTTATGTATGGATGGCATTTGTATGTTGAGTTTGATACATCTCACCGATGGAGTAAATGCCCCCCTGGCGTATGGGTGAGACCCCAGGGCAGAGGCAGGGACATTACAGGACTCTCTCTCCCTGCTGGGGGTTCAGTTAGCTGGGCGACACCTCTCCTGACCCTACATCCTTAAGTCACTCTGGACACCTATGCTCCCATAAGATACGTGGCAGGTCTCAGAGCGCAGGTCACCTCAGCGCTTCCAAGGGCCACCAGGAGCAAAGACAGTGGGGCCAGGCCCGGCTGAGCTAGCCGACGTGCGTCCCAGGGGCCTCAGAGGACCCAGGAAGTCAGAGAGAACAAAGAAGAAGGAACCCTCTGGGTTGGAAGAGGCCCCCGTGAGTCCCTCTCCTTGTGGAGGGCTCCCCAGGCTTTGCCAGGACAAGAACGTTCCAGAACCAACGTTCGTATCTTCCCCGTGCTCAGCCTCCTCCACAGCCTCCAGACACACGAGGCTCCAGGGCCCGTGGCTCTGCAGAGCCAGGAGGTGGGGACATCTGCAAACAGGGGACCTTAGAGGGACGTCAGAGCCACAGAAGGAGAAGGAAAGGAAAGCAAACACCGGGAGGCAGAGAGGGCAGGCAGGGAAACAAGTCCGAACAGGGGGCAGAGTTTCTATAGAAACCAACGGCAGCCGTGTGTGCTAGGGTTTAACCTTCCCCTGGCCACCTCCTCCTCACATGACCTTCGGTGAAGACCCACAAGCCTTTGCAAGGCTGGATCTGACTTTCTCTTGAATATGAAATGATGGGTCCTCAGGGTTCACCTGGATCCAGCGCTGCGGGCGCCTGTACCGAGACCACACTTGTCGGGCGAGGCTGTGAGTCCCTGGGAGCAGACGATGGTGCCGGTGGGAAGCTGGGGGCGGTGCTCCAGGTACTGTGGGGACACGCCACCCACTCACCTTAACCGCTCGACCTCGGCGTCATCCACCAGGAAGTCTCTCTTCTGCACCAGTTTGTGGATCTTCTGGATGAGCTCGTCCTCCCTCTGCTTCTGAAGCTTGGTCTTTTCTTTTTCTGGGAAGAAACAAACATCGGCCAAGACCCAGCTGAGTAGAGCTGTCGAAAGCGCTCGAGTCCGAGGGGCCAGGGGGTTGGAATCCTGGCTCTACCATTTCACTGGGCGGGTGAACTTGAACAAGGAACTGGACCTCTTCAAGCTTCAGGTTTTTTCCTCTGTAAAAACACACCTAGCGAGGCTAGAACATAGCGATGTTAGTCGATGGCTTGGCATAGAGCCTGGCCATGCGTGTGGCAAGGGCTCACTAAGTGTAATGATGCAGCCAGGGGGTCGAGCGGAAGGCAGAGGGGCTCAGAGGACGTGGAGGGCTGGGAGGAGGGTGCCAGGAGGGAAATACTCCACAGCACGGGTAAACTGATCCGTCAAACAAAAAATATCCATGTTGATGCCGTTCGTCCTGTCCCAAGTACCTAGGGCTGACGTTCACCATTCCTTCTAGATCTGGAGGCAGACTCAGAGGCGAGGGGACTATAAATAACATTTGAGTGAGAGAGAAAATCAGCTTTTCTCGTTAACCACAAGGGGAAGTGAAAAAGAGAGTGGAATTTCTAGCAACCCTTGGGATTCCTGGCCATGGACGATGGTGGAGGGGTATCCCGTGGGCCAGACTCCCCAACTCACTCGCCGACACCACAGAGCACCTCCCAGCCCTCCGCAGGTGAGTTCGCGCAGAGTCCAGGCTCCCTGGGGTGCCCTGCTCCCTCAGCTCTCTCCGGCGGTCGGATCCACAAGGACTCACAGGGCCTCCAGGAGCCGACACACCTCCCTCCCCCAAGTTGTTCACCCCTGTTGTCTATCTCTGACCAGTTCAGGCATCCCCCAGCCTCACAGGTACTCGGCTGCAGCCCTCTCCTCATGCAGCCCTTCCTAGCAAATCACAGAGAAGCCACCTACTCAAAGTGATTGTGTGCCGGCTTACAAACCAGGTCCCTACCCGAGCAGCCACTCCACTGCCCAGTACAGCTCACCTGCTTGTGTGTCACATGCTTTTCTGCCAGCATCTCTCACCCGCCTGCAGGCCCCACCCACCTGCTTCCACGCCCCCACCCACCTACCTAGAGCCGCTACCTCTTGCTTGGGAATGAGACCCCTTTCTTGACATCAGCACCCACCTACTCGCCGATGAGAACCACTTGCTGGCATCCCATCCCTGATTCCAGATATCTCCATGCACCCGTCAGTGTGACCCTCCACTGGCTCTTCGATCCCTCCAGCTCACCTCCTCAGCCCAGGCCACCATCGCCTCTCCCTGGGCCAATGCCGTGGCCCCCTAACTCGTCTCCCTGGACTGGAGCCCCAATCCCAAGTGTGAGAACGGCCCCGAGGAATCAGACAGCCCTGGCTTGACGCCCCAGCTCCTCCCCTTCCTAGCCGTGTGACTCTGGGTACACATGATTAAGTGTCTTCCAGATTAAATATTTACTGAAAAGCAGGTACAAAAGAAACGAATCCTTATTTAATAAAAGGAAACGCAAATCTCACGGCGTAAGCGTGCAAAGGCAAATGCTCAATAAATTGAAAGCTGTTATGTTTATATGCTCACAAGCTTCACTGGATTTTCCTCTAATCCAGCTTGCTCAGCCTTGGCGCTGCTGCTGTCTGTGTTAGGTAATTATGATGTGGGGGATGGGGGGTCGTCCTTCGCGCTGTAGGATGGTTAGCAGCATCCCTGGTCTCTAGCCACTTGATGCCAATAGCATGTCCTCCCCCCACAGTGGTGACAACCAAAAATGCCATCGGACTTGCCCAAAGTCCCTTGGGGAGCAAAACGGCTCCTGGTTGAGAATCACTACCTTAAACCTTTCCAACGAGGGGGCTACGATTCCCACAGCCCACCGGCCTCCACGGCCAGCTCAGCTCGGAGCATCCCCAGCTTGATGACAGCGGTGGTGGCAGTGGAGATGGGGGGTGAGGCACCTTGGCTTGTCCTGGGGAAGCGCTGCATGCGGGGAGGGCCCCCGGGTGTTCTTTCTAACCAGCCACCCGCACCTGCCCTCCGGGAACCGGTGAATTACTCTCCGACCTTGGCTGGTGAACCATGATTTTTTTTTTTTCCGGTCGTTCAGTGCTCTCTTTCCTTAATACTTTCATTGATGTGTTGCCCAGAGCATCATTTCTTTCCCTCCTAAATTCAGCTGAATCTATCTAGAAACCTGGCAGCGATCCAGGGAACACACGGAAAGACTCTTAAGGAGGACGAATCGGGGGAGGAAGTGGGGAGAGGGGGCGCGGGGACGCAGGCGAGGAAGGGAGACGGTGACATCGGACTGGCCGCACAGACGTGATCGGGGCGGTTCCTGGGGAACCAGTGGACGGGCCTGGCGTCCGGGGGGGGGGGGGCCTGGGCATCGTTGCTAAGCGGCCCTATGACCTTGTGCAGCCCGTGGGTCTCGGCGGAGCAGCGGATGGCTGTCTTCCTGAGGGACTGCGCCTACGCTGCCAGTTCCAGCATCCGCGGCCTCCGCCCCACGAGTAAGTATCAGTACTGACCTCACCATTATTTCAACTTGCAGTATTTTGCTCATTGTGGATTTTTTTTGTATCAATTTTGATATTTTAACCCAAATACCCATGGTACTAAAATATTATTTATTCTGATTACTGAGTTTCTTTGTGTGTGTGTGCTCCCGTTGAGTGCCTTGTTCTTCTCAACCTGGTCCCAGTCCTGGCCAGTCATGAACCCCCATTTCCAAAGATCCCCGGCTCCCACCCATTTCCACACATGCTCTAGAGGCTGCCACGTCCTCCAGGGAGCCCTTCTGGCCTGAGGGGCCCTCGGCTGGCCTGGCGGCCACACGCGCTCGTCTCCTTTGCCTCTGTTGCTGGCATGAGTCCTTCTGGGCCAAAAACGGGCTCTGGGAATCCCTTCTCCCAAGTGAGAGGTGTCAACCCACGCTGGGCCCGTGAGGGTGTCCTGGGAAGTCGAAGATTGGGTCACAGAGGCCCTGAGAGTTGGGGTCTTGTGTGGGAAGATTGTGGAGAAGAGATGGAATGGCCTTGCTTAGCTCATGTGCTCAGGAGAGAGAGAGAGACAGAGAGAGAGAGAATGAGAGAGAGAGAGAGAGAGAGAGAGAGAGAGAGAGAGAGAGAGAGAGAGAGAGAGAGAGAGAGAGAGAGAGAGAGAGAGAGAGAGAGAGAGAGAGAGAGAGAGAGAGAGAGAGAGAGAGAGAGAGAGAGAGAGAGAGAGAGAGAGAGAGAGAGAGAGAGAGAGAGAGAGAGAGAGAGAGAGAGAGAGAG
>PVKZ01003844.1:0-92240 GCA_004027375.1 Macroglossus sobrinus
TTGGATGAGGGGGAATAGAAGTGGACTTGAAGGATGGATAGAAAGATTGAGGTAAAAAAAGGACAGATTTTTTTTTTTTGTTTTATTATTATTTATGCCTACCACACCTGGTCTTCCTAGGTGGTCTCCCATCCAAGTACTAACCAGGCCTGACCCTGCTTAGCTTCCGAGATCAGACATCGAGCTTGTTCAGGGTGGCCTGGCCGTAGACCATGGACCGTGGCTCCACTGGGGCGCGAACCCAGGAGACTGCATGTGAAGCAGATGTGCTAACCGCTACATTATGGCACCATGTCCAAGAGTCAGATTTTAGATAGGGGAAATGATTTGAGCGTTGGTAAAGCAGGAGGAGGTTAAATAGCATTTTATAGAATGCCATGCTGAGCTCTGTGTTCAGGACAGTCAGATTTGATCGAATGTTCCTAAGTACAGAGGGGTCACAGTTTGTTCGAAAGTCCTGTGCTTCAGGAAGACGTGTGTCAGCCACATGCGGGATGAATTGGGACAAGCTGCTTTTAAGTGTACCAGTTCCCAAACCTGACAGTGCTCAGGAATCACCTGGAAGTTCTTGTTCAAGAAAGAAAATAATCCAAAACCCCAACAGATTTTCGGGTCTTTCTCCATGCTCCTGAGTGAGGACCTTTCGGAGTGGAGTCTGAAGTCTAGTTTGGGGACCTCCCCTAGTGTTTCTGATGTATTGTCAGGCTAGGAGATGCTTGGGTCTGGGGCATCTGTGATACCAGGTGTGAAATGAGGACTTGGATCCAGGTTATTGCAGTGGGCGTGGACAGGAATGCAAAGGCTGGAGGCATTTTGAAAACTGATAGGATTTAGTAAAACCACTTAGTGTAGAGGAAGTCACCGGTTGCTAGTGAAGTCACTGGCGGTGGCAGGGGTAGAGATGGGGGAGTGGGTTGGGAAGGGGTGAGGATGCGGTAGGCATAGTGAGTTGTGGTAGTAATGTGTCACTGCAAGTGACATCCAGCAGCATGTTGGTCTAGATATTGAGTGGGAGGTTAGGGAAGGAGAAGAGAGTCCAGGAGACGTAGTTCAAAGTAAACCTTCGAAGTACTTTTGGAGGGAAAGGTATATAGAGGAATGAATGGGAGAGCCGGGAGCTAGAGGTAACAGCAGAGGTTGGGGCTACGAGTGAGAAAAAGGCGTGGGAGTTTTGGAGGATAACTGGTTCTCTGAAATACATGACCTCACATTTTAAGAATTTTTGAGGAGGTAGCATTTTTCTGTAAGTTCCACAAGAGTGTAGCAGAGAAAACAAGTAAAACGAACTCACTTTACTTCTCAGTAATAGGCTTGTTGGAGGAAAATGCAAACTTAATAGTCGTGTGTGTTTTTGATTAATTCTGGGCCTGCCTTGTTATATTTTTCTGTATTTTTGAAATGCAAGGATAATTCAAAGTGGTTTATAAAATTACATATAATTATGTATAAAAGTACTTATTACCAACTAAGTATATGTGTGCATGCATTTATATAAATTAATTATATATAATGTATATTTTATAAATAAAATGACATGTATGCGTACATATATTATATACACTTCTGACCATCCTATTTAGAAAGATGCGTGCTGTCGGAAGGGGGAGAGCAGAGTGGCTTTCCAGTGCGCTGAGTAAGAGGCAGCTCGAGCACATCATGTGTAGGTGATACAAAGGAGTATCTCAAGGAAGCATAGTAACAGAAGAGATTGAAAAATCTTGGTGTTTTGTTCGTAGTACTTTGCTCTTAATTCCAGTTAACAGGTTAGTAAAAGCAGGCTCCAAAGGTTCAACATTTGTGGTAGTGAAAATTTGGAAACAACCCAAATATCTTCCAATAGGTATTTGCTTAAAATAAACATCTGTGTAGTGGAGTACTATACAGTTATTTTAAATGGTGTAAATGTAAATTGTTGATGTAAAGATGAAAAGTTATTTATATCAGATAAATGATGGGAGAAAAATTGGAGGTTTTAAATTTTAAATGGAGAGAATGCCCGCATTGTTCATGTCTACCTTCTGAACAGCAAACTCGCACACAGTTGGGTAGGAATGGTGACAAGATTTGTTTTTAAGGCATATAGTTCTGATGAGCATGGCCCGTAGTGGGTGTGTAAACAGAACAAGGAAGGCCCTGCCAAGATAGGAACAGGATAACTGGAGTAAGGAGGCCAATTTGAAAGGCTTTTCTGAGGTGAAATCCTCAGAAGAATTGTGAATTGGATTTGGGGTGAGCAATAGGAAAGCGGTCCGAGATGGTCAGGGTTTTAGTCTGGGAGATCGGCGCAGTAGTGACACCAATTAACCAGGACTGAGAATACAAGAAGTGGATTAATTCCTGCCCTGCAGGGTCTCTTCGATTTTTTGAGCCGGGTAGAAGGATGGGGAGGGGTAGACTCAGTCCTGAGAGCAGCAGGTTGGAAGTCATTTTGGTTGGATTTGATTCTTGTCTCTTTGTCATTAGCCATGTGCGACTTGGGGAGACTTGACTTTACCTCTGGGCCTTAGTTAGTTTCCTCCCCTGTAAAATGGGGATAGTAGTTCTGCTTAATCCTCCGTAATTATTTATGGGGATTAAGTGGATTGAAGGAAATATGTGTCCATTAAAGATAAGACACCTCGTATGCAGTGATGACTGGGAAGCAGTAACTGAGGCCTTCAAACTCGGTTCTCCGGCTCTTGGGAATGTGGGCCTGAAACTCTGCAGAGAGGCGGGCTAGGGGCAGCCAGCTTTTCAAAGTCTGCTTAACTCCACACAGAACTAAAAACTCTTAAATGTTAACTTTAGACCAACTGTCTCAGCAATGTGCCTTCTGGACCCTACTCTGCATGCGTTGGGCTGTGTGATGCCTGTTAGTGGTCACTCTGCCACAGTGGGAGCTGGGCTTCTGCAGACTTCTGTGGGCTGAGAGTTCATATTGGAGGAACTCAGAATTCAAGGGAATACGTGTAGATAATGCTGATCGACTTGAAGGCTGAAACAAACTTGCATTATGCATTGCATTATGCATTGTTACGGATAACATGCATTGGGGGTATTTCCCTCTGGTTTTCTTGTAATCATTGGTGTATGCATGCCCTCAGTGCCTTAATTCTGTTTAACTTGAGCCCAGATACCATCTCGAAGGAGCAAAATAGCTGGATACTCGAGGTAGCAAAAAATTGGGGCAGTATTTATTTATCCCGCTCAGTTCTTAGTTCTTCACCTTCTCTCCAGTGCTTACCTCAGGGTTGTTAGTATTTTTTTGTTTTTGCTTTTTTTTCTACATAGTTTCATGAGAAACCGCATCCTTCTGGCCCCTTTACCACGTGCCTCAGCTGCTCCTGCCTCTGACATGCTTTTGGATTTATTTAATGCAAGACCCGGGTTCTTGTTCTTTTCTCTTGCCCAAGGCAGAAATGACTTAACTGCTCTTGGTTTTTACCCTTGTTTTACTTTGTCTCTTTTAAAAAATTTTTTTCGGTTAAGAGACTGTATAACAACATTGTTAATCTGCTGTAATCAAACTTTCTCTGCTAGGCTAACTTTTGTGGAGAGTTACGTTTCCGTTATCCTAAAGTGAAATGGTTTTTAGGACTTAATTTACGACTTGGGAGCTTTATGTCCCGTTGAGGATGGCTGAGGATGATGGAGGTAGAAGAGGGAATTCAGGGTCAGACTTAGACGCACCCAGATTCTTGCATCTTTATGATTTCCTTGTAACGGTTTCAGTGACCCTGAGTGAGAGGCGTTTTGGTGGGCTTGGAAAGTGTGAGCTTTGTGTGGGACCAGAGCTCAGGGCCAAGCCGGCCAGTCATGCTGACCCTGCCTTCCCCACGGATGAGAGGGGACCACGCTGCCTGCTCGCAGGGCTGCCAGGAGATGAAATGTGTCGGTGTCGGTGACGGGTCCCAGCGCAGTCATTGGTGCACAGTGTTCAGCAAAAGCTCTTTTTTCTAGGCTTGTGGGGGCGGGGGTATCATAAATATTCTTTCTTTTAGGATTTCACTTGAAATTCCCAGTTGGTAAAAATACTTTGTATGCTATTTACTTACTTCATTGGGAATTAGAGTTAAAGATTTTTTTTCTTGTGCGTTAGGTATGGACATTGTAACACTTTATTTTCTTTTTCCCTTTAACCTTGGGCTATTATAATTCCAGAAGATCTATTTCTAAAATTACTGTGTGGGAAAAGAAGTTTTCTTCTGTTATTTCCTTCATCTGTTAGTGTAAACGAGCAGAAGTTTATAGGAAAGCTGGTCCCAGTGTATAATTTTTAGATAATCACATTGTAATTTTAATTCATGGAATCAAATTGTAGATCTATCAATTAAGGTTTTCTTGATTTCATTTTTTAGCTTATTTTGAGGGCCAGCTTATTCTTAATGGGCATCTTCTGAACTATCTAAATTGTCCTTTTAAATCTCATTGTGCATTATATTGCTTTCCCGTGGGATAAAAATGTTAAATTGTGAAATATACATATATGATGATATCATGTAACATTAGAAGTTAATTAAAAAACGGCTGTGCCCTTCCACCTACCTTGAGAATTGATATAGTCCTTAACAGTACTTCTGAAGCTTATATCAATCTGATTTTTTTCATTTGCTGCTTGTAATACTTCTCTGCTACTTCTTTTGAAATTACATACGATTTTTAGCTTTTGTGTTGTTACAAGACATGGTGACATTAGGGAAAACATCATACTTGCCATTTGATTCATTGACTCCTGAGTTAATCTGGATTTGCCACATCATGCTGCTGTATTCATTTCAGTTACAGTTTTGCCACTCTTGGTCTATGTGGATGAGTATTAGTTTTAGAAATCTCGGCATGTCAGTGCTTTTAATTAGCTGTCTTGATAGTCTCCCCTTCCCTTCACCCTGAAGATGTGCTGTACATTAGGTTTGTGCAGTGATTTTTAGACAACTAAAAGTTAGTCTGTAGTTCTAGTTTCAAAACCACTTAAGCTCAGTTCCTAGAGTGTTCATAGACCATTATATTGCCTTTGGCAAAATGTGAGCTACAGCATATTGTAAGAGATTCTCAGGATTATGGGAGGGTCACGTGATAAGGGTAGTAGAGTTTTTCATTAGCATCTAATCTTTGTTTCATAATTTGTGAATGACTCCATTTGTGGGGGGAAGATGAAAAATTCACTGTAGGTTTTTCTCAGAAAAAAATTAAAATATCACTTTTTTTACATATAATTTGTCTGAGTTTTTAAGCTTCTTTAGAGAAAATTATATCTAGTTGGCAAAGCACATTTGGTGTTTGCTGTTATCCACTTAAGGTCATAAAAACTCTCACTAGATATAAACACTTTTTTTGTGTGTGTGAAAAATGACCACCCTGAAGGATATATGGAATAATCACTAGAATTGTTATTTAAAGCAATCCAGGGTCAAGATTTAAGGAGTTTATCGTACTCAGTACATGATAGTTGTAGTTGCTGCATATGTCAGCAGCAAATTTTGTAACTCATAGAAATACTTTACCCTTTGCTAAAGGCTTTTCAAATGGTGAGTGATGAATGGATGACTTTCCTAAAATAGATGTCGGTTTTAGGGTCAGACGATTTTGATGATCCGCAGTCAGATGACTATCAATTGTGCAACTGGCTTACCCATATTTCTTATCTTCAGATATTTCAAGCAGTTATGAAATAACTTGTTAATTTCTTTCAGTAAAATAAAAAGAATACGCGTATTTGATTCTGCTTTCTTATAAAGCGCTTTTGTGTCAGTCATGTTTTCCTATTGAAGCCATTGAAGTTGGCAGGATAGACGTAGCTTTGGAACATACATGTGAAGAACATAATAATACAGAGTTTAGAGCTAGAGGTTTAATTTATATTTTCTCCATGGTCCATGCTAGAATTGAAAACAGCGGCCATTTATGTGGGGAGAAATTGTTAGAAAACTATGGCTTTGAAGTAAAAATCTTTAATCTTCATAATTCCAATATTTGCGAATAAAGCTATTTTGATACAGTATCTGAGTGTTCATTCATTCATCCCAAATTGAGTACCAGTTGGTCCCATGTCTGAGGTTTTACACGATAGCATAGCAGCATCTGAACTGGAAAGGTGGTTTTACAGGAACGGAATCTCGAAGATAGGTTGTAATTTTAGACACAGGCAATTCCTGATTTACAAATGATTTATGCACGTAAGCCCTGTCTGAGCTCCTCCTCCAGTTACTGCTCTTCAGAGTACAGAGTTAGAACTTGAAAGGAGCATGAGAGTTCAAAAGTAGAAGTAAATGAAAAGCATTTATGTGGGGTCAGTAAATATTGACTCAAATCTGTTATGAGCCACTTCCCTAAAAAAAGTTTTTCTTCAAACTGCTTTAGTAGTTTCTTACTTTATTTTGCAGCCCTCTTAGAATCCTGCCAGTTAGGGGTTCATTCGGGCTAAGTAGCGTCCTCCTTGAAAATTGTAAATGTTAAAGTGAATTATTTCAGCCCCATTGATTTCTTCCTGTCATCAACCTCAAATGAACTGCTCCGAGCCAGCAGGAGCTTTGGATAGTAAGTTAGGAACGTACTTAGTGGAAAGGGTTATTATTAAGCAGTACGATCGGGATTGCATGATGTAAAATTTAGGGAATTACAAGCAGTGGGAGTTGAGAAAGTGCTAGCAGGAGGAAACAGCCTGTTTTAGAACTTGTCGAGATAGAGAGGGAATCGAGAGTTGGTGAACCTTCTGTGTGTGTTCTGCAGGGTCCCCGCTGCTCATGACCAGTGATGTCTTTGGGGACCAGTAGGTTTCTTTTCGCTAGCCTAGGAATTTAGCCAGCATAAGCAATGTTGTGTTCATTAGGAATATGTACTGAATCTCATGCTATCAATTTAAAAATACATTTTTAATTAGGACTCCTCCTTTATAAGTTAGATTTTAGCCTCTACTTGTCTTTGTCTTTTTTTGCTGTGGTCACAGGCGTCGCTCTCAGTTGATCACAGTGAGGTTGCTTTCGCTTTCCCATCAGTCGTTATGTAATATGCTGGTCAGTCCTGAAATTATCAGTGGAAGCAGCAAGTAGGAGGTACAGTGACAGAATTACAATAAAGTAAGAGAAGCCATTCGGAGAGCAAGAGAGGGCTTGTGGGCTCTAGCCACTGTGAGCAGTGCCTGAGAACTGACTTCACACAGCAGTGACGTTGGTAGATGGACACGTACGTTTCCTATAGAGTAACTTTCGTGACCTCTGATTACCTCTGATAGTAAGCCACGATGAAAAACACACTCACACGCTGATTCGATGGAAATTATAAACTGTAGATCCCCCCAGATAAATGATACAGAATACTGAAATATTGACAGTTTATATCTAGAACTGTGTGACATTCTCATTGGTCGTAGGCAGATTTTAAAATGTTTTTCTCCTTGACAGTTTAATAATTTCTATTTCCTCCCTGATGGATTTTCATTCATGAAAATTATTTTCAAGTAAGCTGAAATAAGTGCTAGTAATGCATTTGTTTTATTTTTATCTCCAGTTCGGGTGTTGTGGCTGCAGTAGATGTTGCTCAGGTAGGGGTCGTTGTCTTGCGCCCTCATCTCTTACCGTGATCTGTTTCTCTTCACACAGTTATAGTTTTGCTGCCGGACTCTTCCCTCCCTCCCCCACCCCATCAGGATGATATGAGACTGGGAAGAAGACGATGCATACAGGTGACTCACGTTTTAAAATACAGTACAACTGTGGCTGTCTGAAAGAATGTGGGGACTGGTGTGGTGTGTTTTGAATGGGGGAGCTTTCTGATAAACAGCAGTAGCGGGGAGAAGTAGTTAGAATTGTAAATGCAGAGAGTTGGGATATTCAGTAAACACCTTTGGGACGCGGTTTGATCATTGGTGACTTAATAATGGTGTTAATACCAATACAGCTTAGTAATGGTTAGTACTTTTCAGAAGGGTATGGTTGGCTAATGCTTTGATGAGAACTGAAGGATTCGTTAGAGATAAATGTTAGCCTTTATGGCTGAATGCATGTCCCTTCAGATCCCCGTTAGAGCCAGTCTTTTGTAGATGCTACTGATGCCTCTGAAATAAGACTGACCGTTAAAATCAGGATGTTATATGTATATGGTTCTTGTAAAAAGTATAGTGTGGGATTGTTCTTTCTTTCCTTGTTCCCTCCCTCTTTCCATCCAACCCTTCCTCCGTCTCCTCTGTCTTCCCTCCCTCCTTCCCTCTTTTCTTATCCTTTTGTCATTTGTGTTTGTACAGGAGAAGCAACATGAAGGCATTTTTGAAAGAATAATTTTGATTGCCTTATAATTAATTGAGGTGATCTTACTCATCAATGGAACAATTGGAGCTAATCCATAAATGCCTATGTTCAGACTGTAGTGTAGCTAATGGATAAAGTGTTACTGACTTAAATTTGTACCTTCTCGAATCAGACAGATTGTGAGGCATTTCGTTGAACCAAGTGGCTTGTATTTGTAGCCTGTGTCAGAGATGGTCGTATTTGATTATATTTATTAATGGTTTGAAAATGTGGTCTTTAACTGGAAAAGAAATAACTACATAAATCTCGGGTCGATATTTAATTACATTATTGGTGTGGCCGTTAAACTTTTTGCGATTGGCTTTTGGTTTTGGTCATCTTTGCTTTCTAAACATAAATAACCATTTTTTGACTTTAGAGTGGGATTTAAAAACATCTCAGGGGTGCCATTCTGTGTGAAGAAATGGGCTTGAATATTTTTGTAAATTACAGATCATCTATTTTACATTCATGAGGGGCACAGACTATGATGGTAATTCTTTTGTAAGAACAAGGTAATGGAGTAGTCATCTCCGTTTCTCAGGTGTGTGCACGTAGATGTTTGCCTGCGGTGGTACAGGTACACCGTGCACACGGTCTGGCTGGGTAGCTCATCAAATCAAGACGCTACGGAGGCTAAACAACACCATCACAGAGAAATAAATAGGAATATTTACAGAAAATTTTTAGAATTTTATGAACGTTGTGTTGTCAGATTTTGTAAGTTGGACCTTTCGGTGCAGGAGCAGTTTCTCAGTACTGCCCGCTCCTGGGCTGCTCGCTGGGCACTCCACTGCACATTGGCCCTACCGAGTCGATGCTCACTTTCAGCCGAGCTCAGGAGAGGAACGAGAAACACTTGGGGTATCTCAGAGATTTATTCGTGAACAGTCATACTTCTGAAGATTTTTCCCTTATGAAACTTTGAAGCGGCAAAGTTGCTGTTTTATCTCTAGTTTCCCTTTACAAGATACGAAGTTTCAGAAAGCTCTCTCTGGAAAGGCTTATGGATGAAATGAAACATCTAAAGAGTAAATACTGTTTATAAAGCTTATCTAGTTAATTTTATGAATTCTAGAGCAGAAAAACTTAAACAAAGATTAGATTTGTGATGTAATCCAGTCTTTCTTACTTAGCCTTGTATTCTTTAAAAATATTCAACATTTATTGGCTTATAAAGGAAGAAGTCCAAGAAGGAAGGTCTGGTTTTCTCTAATAAATGTATTGGCTGTTGGTGTATTTCCCTTTTAACAATTTAAAAGTTAATAATTGTTTTTGAACATAAAATGAACAGCTTTCACGGTCCCCGGAGGAGGGGACAGAGGTGTAGACACAAATGATGTAATGGATGTTTTTGGTGCATTTTTAAGACTTATCTACTGAATTCAAAGCATCTGGGGTAAAAACAGAAAACATTCTCTGGTTAATAGCATTCACAGTAATGACTTCGCCTGACAACTACATACCAGAGTGGTCAGAATCGACATTTGTGTCCAGCTCCAGACTCATGTAGCTGCCTCCTGGACGTCTGTCCTGCACACACCCGCTCCTCTCCCCTTTCTTCATGTTAGTGATAAGTGACACCATTCTGCTTCCCCGCTTCCTGGGAGCCCAGGGAACCCTTTGAATTAAGAGGTAACCAAGTTTAGTTTAGGATGTAGAGTCCCTGACTTCCGAGATTACATTTGAAAATGCACTGCCTCAGGGATTACTGTGCGCATTAATATAAAGGCTCTTGCGTTTTAAAAATGTATTTGATAAAAGGACCTCCCCTCCCTTCTAGTTTTAGTTTATACTCACTGACATCCAATGGACCGTTAGTTAAGAAAAGCCTTTGGATACAGCAGTTGGTATCATTTTGACTCCATTGTCATGGGCTGCTTTAACAGCTGATATTGTTTTTTTTAGCAATAGTGATAGTTTAGTCACTTTAAAACTTGAAATAGTTGTAGAACGTACAGAACTGCAACTCTTTGAGGATAAATAGCCTTAGAAATTTATTTTATATGGCGCTGATTTGTTCATGTTGCTGTTGCTATATTTCTCATATATATATATATATATTTATGACTATAACTGCTTAAAACTATTCGATGTGGTGTTTTTTAATTTTAAATTCTGAACATTTAAAAATGTGAGTTTTGTAGGGCAAAGTTTGCATCCTTCAGTGATCACAGGAGTATGGTGTATTATTACAGAACAAATAGAAATCACATCTATAAATTAAAAAAATCAATATTTTGAATCCCATTCATACTCAGGTTGTATTGGGGAATCAGAAGGTTTGTACATTTTAATATTTTGGTACGTAGTGCCAATTTGCCTCCTTCTGAAATTGTTCTGCACACTGTCCTGTGTATCTGGTCCCTTTCCATATGTGTTTTTCCTTCTTTAGCCCTCATTCATTTTTTAACCTTGAGAAGTCTGATTTTTGCACTTAATAATTCAGTGAATTTCTATTTTTTTGGTGAATGGTAAATACAGTGGATTTTATTTTTGCTCTAAGGTTTTACTTTTCCTCCCTGTTTATTAAATGTTACACAATCACTGAAAAAATTTGGAATTTTATAAAAATATAGATTGGTGGAAGGAAACATTTCTCCATTCTGACCAATGAACTATGGCCCATTTCTTCTTAGTTTTTTGGTTTCAGTGCCATTTTTGATTGAGAGAATTTCAAATATTTAGTTGTATGCTTGAGTAAAATCTGTTATATTACATATATCTTCTCTTTATTGCCTACCAGTATATCATAAACATTTTCCTATGTCATCAACAACTAATGGTAGTGATCTTCTGTCGCTTTGAACTTGGAGCAGATCCAGAGCATTTAGAACTATAAGTGTTTTTGAGGGTGAATTACTTAGAAATTTATTTTAAAGTGTGATTTGATGTTTCACGTGTGATCATTTCCTAGTTGTACAAAATGAAGCAGTAAGGTATCTATCAGATAGTTCTGAGAACATGAGGACCCCAAAATAGCCAACAGAGACTCCCTGGAGAGAACAAGCAAGTTTGCAAACAGCAGCTGAAAGAAAGTGAGAGATGGTTTTGAGTGCCCAGGATACAAGGAGCCCACAGTGAGTCCTGTGTTGTTGAGCCGTCTGGTCCCTGTGAATTTTCAAAACTACTCACCGTCTGAAGTCCCCTTCCTGGTCAAGGCCCCACACCAAGGAGACACTGCTGAGAACAGAATCTAATTTAAGCAGGATGGAGACAATGGGGGCACAGGAGCAAAGGTCAGACGAGGTGGGTGGGGGTGAGGCGGAAGCATAGGAGATGCCATTCGTGAGACTGTATTTTGCTATCCTTCATGAAAACGGACGAGAACGCTTAATGAAGCCAGAACAACTACTCCAGCTTTCCCAAGGTTTATTTTATGTGAAAATGAGCAACAGACAAGGATCAAAGACATTCCCATAAAGTTTTTGTGAGAGAAAAAGAATAAGGAGCAGAAGAATATTCCTGCAGCCAATGAAAGCATGCCAGCAATGCCCACGAAACAAATGAAAACTATAACCCAATGTTTCAAAACAGACCCTCCAAATATGAAAGAGCACCATACATTCAAATAAGGAAACCGTAGAAATGTGATAACGCAGGAAAGAGAAATGAAAAAAAAAATCATTAAAAAATGAAACCTAAAATAGAAAACATGAGGGTGAAAAAACACAATGGAAAAAAATTTTCAGCAAAACAGAAGATAATAGGAGAAAATATTTCAACCAAAAAAGAATTGAAGAAAAAATAAAGAAGCATTCTAGAGAAAGTGACAGTTTTAAAGACAGGCAAAGAAGTTTCAACATAATAAGTGAAAAAGAACAAGAGCAGTGAAACTTAATAAATACTAATAATTCAAATAAATGTTCTGAAATTAAAAGTAAGAATTGCCACTACATTTGGAAAGGGCGTGTTGTGTACTTGGATAAATCGATCCAGAAATGACCAACAAGTAGACATAGTCTTTAAAAATTACTGGACTTTAAAGAGAATTCTTGGGATATCAAAAGGCAAACAACCCAAGTCATTATTAAGATGAAGAATATTAATCTGATTTTGATAGTAATGCTTTATGCTGGAAGCAGTAGAGTAACTTCTAATACAATGATGGGAAATGAATGAGAGCCGGGAGTTTTATATCCAGCTAAATTGACTGAAGTCTAAAGACAAGACAAAATGTTACGAACATGAGTATGAACTTGGGGACTGTTGTTTCTTCGAGTACTTCTTAAGGAATCTACTAGAGGATGATAAACTTTGGCAACCAAAGAGACTGCAGTGGCCTTGACATTAGGGGAGTGTTAAAGAGATACTTGTAGAACTTAAAACTAAATGGTAGTTATGAATGAGTGTAATGTTTAATGACTATATTTTCTGCAATGAAAGTGAATTACAAATAAAGCTGCTGATTCATAGTTATTAACAGTGAGTAAAAAGATATGTTCAAATCAGATGTTTGGAGAAGAGGGAAGGGATGGGAGGGGGTGAAAGTTACTAAGTAAATCTCTGTGATGTTCCCCAATAAGGAAATCAGTAGGTCATATATGTTTAGATACATACTTTTTTTTAAAAAAGAGAAAATAGAAGGGATTTGAGGTAGCTATAAATACAAAATACAAAGCTCCAAACCTTTGTCTTCTAATGGGGAGTAAGAAGCATAATACATGTAATACATGTAGTATAGAGGGCATATGTACTATATGCCTAATAAATGCTCTCTGTTTTTATTATTACTGTTACTTCTCCTTCTGTTTGTTACGATACTATTCATGTTTGCTTGTGCATTTTCTTAAATTTCCCCTTTATTTGAAAATTTGGTATGTCTTCTGAAATGACCCATTAATGTCTCAAATTTTATTTGTTCTGCCCGTATTATCAGACTTAGTCAATTCAAATTCATATCTTAATTTACATAATTTAAAGTTTGTGTTGAAGGACCGTTTAGGCATTGGAATTATACTAATTTTCCTGCTTATTGGAATTATTCAGAAAGGATTTGCAGGAACAGGATAGATAGGGAAAAAGGTGACAAAGAGTTCTTTCTGGGAACCAAGTTAGCTAAAGAGTTAATATATTTTTTTTTCAATACTAATGTACTTGAAATGATTGTATGACATCTTTTCTTACATGGATATTTTGTTATTGTCATGCAATTTTGTCGAAAGATATCTAAAATACTTAATCTTTCCCTCTTATTAAATAAGATATATCATGTTTGTAATTTTTTTCTTTTAAGCTCGGGGACTTTTCTCCTACTCCTCACCTTTTTAATGAGTTGTGTGTGTGTGTCTGTGAGAGGAAGGGAAGGAAGGGGAGAGAGGGAGGAAGGGAGGGAGTGAAAGTCCCTGAAACATAATTTATATATATCATAAAATTTATGTGTTTTATGAATAAGTTTGAGTTTTTAGTGAATTTATATAGTCGTGCAGCTATTACCACCACAATACAGTTTATGTTTTTAATTAAAAATAATTCAAGTTCAGTTAGAACTTCTGTAAAGAAGAAAATAAAATTCACCAGTAATCCTAACAATCAGCATATCATTGTAATTTTTCAGTGTATATAATTGCCTGTTATTTTATGTGCATGTGGCTCCTTCAAACAATATTTAAGAAACAAAATTGGGGTTATATTTTACTGACTATATTTTTATCATCTTTTAAAATTGAAACATTTTTTATTATTAACATTTTTTGGTGGTATTATTTTTAGTGACTAATTAGTATCTACAAATCAGTTGCTATTTAACCTATTCCCCATTGTTGCTAATTAGTTTATAAATAATGTTTAAGTGAACATTATTGTGGCGGTCTCTGTGTTCATTTTTGGTTTATTGTCCTAGGTCTAATTCCTAGAAGTTGCAATTGTTGAGTTAGAAGATACACACACACACACACACATACATACACACATACATACATATATTTTAGATTTTTGATACATATTTTCAAGTATTTTTCTAAAGTACAATTTATGATTCTCCCAGCATCTATATATCAGAATTTTCCCATACTTTAAAATCTGCATATTTAAAAATGTTTTTCAATTCGATAGACAAAAATATAACTTAATATTTTAATTTGCAATTTGTTGGAATATTAGTGAGACTGAATGTTTTTGCATGTTTTTCACATGTTTTGTGAATTTCCTTTCAGTGTTCTTTGCTGATATTTCTCTTGGGCTTGTTATTTCTTGTTATATAAGAGTTTCTCATTGAACTCTCACTGTATCCCAAGAGCTATTCTAAATGATTTATATTTATTAACTCATTTTCTCTTGATACCTCTGAGATAGGTATGATGGTTAACCCAGCCAGAGATCAGATAGCCTGCCCTAGTACACAGCTAATACAGGATGGAGCTGGGATGCCAGTCTGGGACTCCTGACTCTTAACCCATATGTTTTTGCTTTGTTACTTACTGTTAATACATTTTACGTTTGCATTTCTGTGTTAATTTTGTTCAGAGTATATCATTTTATACAAGAGCTGTAAGTTTTTGTTTGGAGAGCCTAGATCTTACTAGTGTAGTGCCTGGAACAAAATCGATTCTCGAATATTTGTTGGGCAGATGAAAAGAAAGCCATAACAATCTGTTGATGGTGGTGACCTTTATTTATGTGTTATATTTTCTCTTTTAAAGACATTCCCAAGGGCTTCATAAATAATTTACTCTTTGGTTTTGTTAAGATACATACAGTGAGCTCATCTGGATTAGCTTTTCTGGAAAGTCCGTGGAAGTAACTACTGCTTTAAAAAGGGAACATGTGTTCTTACACAAGGAAATATGAGTTGTGAAGAATGTGTAGTATTGGCAGTGATCTGAATTGTAGATTCAAGTGGATCAAAAATATTTGTTTTGGTTCTAGGAATAACTTGATTGAGTTTAGTTTTTGTAGTTTTCTAGAAAATAGGTAGATCTGGCCATTATTTAAAAAGCGTTTTGAATAAATCTAGGTTACTTCTAAGATGATCCTTTTAAAGGGAAACCCAAACTAAGAAAGCTGATGTGAAAAGTTGTTATTGCTTAAGGTTTGGATAGTGTAGATCACCTCCTCCAGAAGTGCAATTTAAGATTTATTTTCTAAGTTCCTTTTCTCCCTTTTCCGTTGGTGGTTGAGATCAGGCTACCCAGTTTGGTTGAGGCCTTGTGTCCTTTACACTAGTCTTCAAAAAAAGTGTAGAGATCCATATTATGAAGTGGATCTGTGTCTGAGATTACATTAGAGAGAACACAAATAGGTTTACTTCCATTTTTACGTGCCATCCACAAAATATACTACATGGAATCAAGTACTCAAAAAGCAGACACTCGAAAAAGTCAATATTTATCTTGTTACTCTGTAGTAACAAAAAAAGTATTGAATGCTTGTGTTTTTGTAACCTACTGGTTCTAACCAATCTTTTTTCTTCCTGCTAGTAGTAGTGTTTTTTTCAGGCTGTGTTCAGCTGACAGGTTAAATTTAGATTTGTGCTTCTGTTCTATATTAAGCATTAATTAATTTTCATGCATATGTTAATAAAATTTAATCCATTCTAGAAATAAAAAATGAAATATCATTTCCTTTTTCTCATTCTCATACCTTAGTGGTAAAACCCCTTTTAATTGTCAGTTTTAAATACTTCCTTTGGTTACTCTCATCACTTTAAATACCGTAACGTGTTTATAGCTCTCTTCTGTTATCTAAAAAAACTAATGACGTCCTCCCAGAAAGATAAAATCAAAATGGTTTTCTGTGCTACCTCTCTTCCTGCCAGTTTTTCTTCTTTTCAAGTTTTTCTGTTGGTTATTATTAAAATTTATTAAGATTGATTTAAGCCTCTCTTTCTTGACCCATCAGTTTAGACAGTTTCTCTTGAATTGCCAAGATGTGGCATGGCTTTCGTACCCTTTATATTTCTTCCTGCCTCGCTGGCTTTACCCAGCAGACTGTTACTTTTACATGGTATGTAAGTTTCTGCACTCACACGCCTTCCCTTAATCGTAATTGAGTGCCATGTTTTTGTGGTGGCGTTTTGAAGATGGAAAACAGAACTATACTGGCAAAACGTGTAGTGTCTCAGAGCCTGTGGAGGGGGAGGTTTTAGACTGTCATTAAGTTCCACTCAGAGACATGTGAACGTCGGGACTGAGGTGCAGTGCAGTGTAATGGTGATTTGAAAAAATGATTCAATTGTATGATACGCATTCACCTTTCCCTAGGAAAACAATTTTTTAAAAAATTTCAGATTCACAGTGATTGTTTATGACAGTTGTCACCTTTGGTCTACGTGTGACTCTCTTATAGTGTTTTAATAACAAATGCCTGTGAGCCCTGTTGGCCAGCTGTGCAGAGCCTGAACTTGCTCTGCCATTGTCAGCCTTTCTCCCAGGTGAGGGGACTGCGCGCAGATGCGGTTTGTGCTGAAACGTTGGGTGGACAGGCCTCAGTTCAGTGAGTTTGAGGTGGGGTCCAGGCAGGAAGGTCCTCATCCCTGCCTTGCCAGGTTGAAGAGGCCACAGCGAGCAGTGGACCTGTGCCGTTGCCTGTCTGGCCCTTCCAGCAGATCTATCCCGTGCTTTAATTAATGGATATTATTTTTGTGCTTCTTCACTGATGCTTTGGTGGACATTATGGGGATGTGGACAAGGATGCCTAGCCCACCTAGTGCTCTAGATCTCTTTAGAAGCGCTCTCCTTCCCCTACTTAGGAAACAGCTTCTGGGCATGATGTTGGTTTCTTCTCTCGCTGGTCGTCTAAAGGGATTTTTTTAAGCACTCTTCCAGTTGTGGCTGTCCTTGGTTCTCTCTTCACTGTGAATTCTGGTAGTGTATATCAAGAATGAAGTCTCAGAAAAGCTTTCCTGCCGCTACCCCCCTACATGGGCTCACGTGAGAAGCAGCAACACCTGTACTGCGGTTTCTGCCTTTGTGACCTTTGGTTTGGGCTCTGTTTTACAAGAAATTTTCTCTGTCATTGACCTGTTTGTGTGGTTTGCCCTTTGCTGCCCCCTGGAGAGACTCATGGCCTCTCCTTGTTACCTGGGCTTAAGCTACTTTGGAGGGTGGATGCTTGCTTTTGGGTGCTTACCACTCAAGGCTGTGAAAGTGAATTTTTCATATTGTTTGTTTTTTAAGTCAGACAAATTATAACCCTGAAGTGTGTTAAATCTGTTCACATGTTTTCATATGATATAGAGGCTGACAAGAAAATACTTACTGTGGTTTGTATAGGTGAAGATACTTAAGAAAGATGAAACTGTTACTGTTTTATTGCCTCAGTAAGTACAATACAGAAAGGGTGTTTAACTCCAAAGTTAATTTGCAAGAATCTTATTTTAACAGTGTGTATTAATTATGATACCATTTAGCTAAATAAAGTCTCGATCAGTCAACTTTCATATTTCCATGATACCTGGATTAGGTAGCAACATTTAATATACACCAGTCAGTATTCATAATGTTCTAGACCCGTTTTTGCTTTGGGGGAGGGGTTGAGAATGGGACCATTCCCCAAACATGAATTATTTGATCCACAAGAGTGAGAAACAGTCCAAAATTGAACATTTTGTTTATAATCCAGATTTGAATAAGTTGCTCTTCTATTTTTATAAGCAGACTTATTGAGAAGTGGGTAAGAAAAGCATCAAGGATGGCTCTTAGGTTTGAGACTATAGGATTCTACTGGGCTTAATCTTGTAAAAGGTGTCCAGGAAAATGATACAGTATGGTGGCAGCCTCACTCTATGGAATGAGGTCTTACAGCCTTGATCAGAGCCGTTTCTCAGATTTTAAAAAATATTTTTTTCAGATTAGATGGCTTCAAATTAAAAAAGGAAAATACATTTCTATTTACTTGCTAGTTTTCAAAACTATAAAGCTAGATTGTATTTCTCCCTAAATTACAAAATTGTTTCTATGCTACGGTTTGTCATTTGAGATAATCTTGGATAATTTATTACTTGGCATAATAATGACCTGTTAACACATTGCGAAGATAGAACCTGTTTATATCTCTTGAGCATCGTTAACTATAGAGGAGAAGTCACCAGTAATTTATTCTAAATATGTTTTTATTACTATATAAGAGAGAAAATGTAATTGGAATACTGTATTTTTAAAAAGTTAATGATTAATCGTGTACTTAGAAAATGTATTTTTGTTACCAGGAATTCTAAAATATATACTATGTAATGAAAATTCTAATTTAGCATTAACTTCTTGAAAATTTTATTTTATTTTTTAATTAATTAATTAATTCATGGTGACGTCGGTTAACGAAATCCAGCAAGTTGTTTCAGGTGTACAATTTAACAGCAAGGTGCATATATGTTGCATTGAGTGTTCACCTCCCATAGTTAGATTTCTTTCTGTCACCACATTTTTGACCTCTTTTATCCCGTATACCTGCCACATAAGCTTTTTTTTTTTTTTTTTTTAAAGGCAGGCAATCCTTGGTTGACTTCACAGATTGCAAGGACCTTGTCAGTTTACAATTTCTTATTTTTTTATTTTTTACACCTACAGCATCTGGTCGGCTTAGGTGGTCTCCCATCCAAGTACTCATCAGGCCTGACCCTGCTGAGCTTCTCAGATCAGATGGGATCGGGCCTGTTCAGGGTGGCATGGCCGTAGACCCACATCAACATTTTAGGTATTTGATTTCTGATTCTAAA
This sequence comes from Macroglossus sobrinus, assembly GCA_004027375.1. Classification (NCBI taxonomy): domain Eukaryota; kingdom Metazoa; phylum Chordata; class Mammalia; order Chiroptera; family Pteropodidae; genus Macroglossus; species Macroglossus sobrinus. The sequence goes on from PVKZ01003844.1 coordinate 18,913, forward strand.
AGTACTACTCATTGATACTTTCCTAAACTCTGCAATGTAAGTCGCTTTTAGAAGCATTGATGATAAACTGAACATTTAAATGCAGGGTGTTTTGTCCCAGAGCATCTGTCACCAGGCAGATGATGTTTCCTTGTGTCTCCAGGCCTCAAAAGAAAAATAATAGTGCCAAGATTTTAATGTTTTTCCTATTCAAGGATGGAAAAATTTTGTGATATGAAGAGTGTTTAAGAGGTGGACCTGGATATAGTCCTTGTTTATGTGGAAAATGCCCTTATCTATTGCTATAGATTAGAAGACACAACTGAGTAAGGATTACTTTATCAGTGTGGAGGGAATAAACTTGAACCTGGGAGCACTAAGCAAAATAGTAAAGATTCATGCAAGAGTGTGAATGAAATGGGCTTAAAAATCTTTCCTTTTCTATCCCTTCTTGCCTGTCTCCTTAGGAATTAAAAGGGGCTCAGAAATGTTCCAGGTAGTTTAAAAACATACTACATCATATCTAAAGTTTGAAGTCAACTGAGATTGATTAAATGCTTTGGGTTAGAGAGTGATCTGCATTCAAACCTTTCAGAATCCTTGGTTAGTAGATGGTATAGATGCCTGGAGAATGATTCTGCTATTTTTTGAACACTTAACATTTAAATATATTTTTATATGAAAACAAATCAAGAGACTTATTGACACTTGACTTTGTATACTGATTATTCATAGATACTGTTCAAAGATAGTTTAGGAGGGCTTTGATTTTCATCTATAGGATCTTACTGTTTTTCTAAATGTATAGTTTTTTGATTTATAGAATGAAGAGCTACTACTAGATGACATTTAAGGTTTCTTTTAGCTTTAAAGTTCAGTTATTGATCTTTCTCCTCCCTTTAAGAAGCTGCCTCTAGTTTGGTTTCAGGTGGTTTTCTAGAATTTCTCAGTAGAGAGAACATGAGAAAAAATTAGGAGACAAAACAAATGTGGGTGGTGGGTGCTTGGAGATGGTGCAGAAGTGGCCTCGGTTTTCGTAAGGTGGAAGGTATTTGGCAGTGATAGAGATTGGACCAGCATGCTGCTTTGAATCTGATGCTTGAAATCTGCTGTGTCTTAATTCAGTGTATTTTACAAATGCTAGAAGTCTTTCTGGAGACATTTAGAGACATCCTATGGAAAAATATACTTAAAAATCACTAACTTCTCCTTGGTGTGGGATGAATCTGTACTCCATTTAGAAGGAGATAATTGCTAGTATAGGTGAGACAAGTTGATCTATTTTAAAATAAAATTGTATCTTTTATAAAGATAAAATTATAAGGCACAAATGAGAACTGTGTCTCCTTGACATGTTTCAAAGCATTTATCTGAATATGTGCGATTAAAGAAATTCTTTTAACCACTAAGAATTGTCAGAACACTGATGTTCTTTAGAACTATCTTTGTAGCTATTAGTATATACTGACAGAGTAGGAGTTTGTTTTTTATTCATTACTAGAAATTTGTATGAATATGATGCGCTTCTTATGCTTATATCTTAGTTGAATTTCGTTCCAAGAGATGAGTATTATTTATATGGTCTCAATTTGCATATTCTAAGCCCACTAGGTTAATACTATATTTAAGTTTTATTATTTTAAAGTTATTTTTGAAATTATATTAACATGCCATAATAAAAAACGAAATGTTGTTTCTCTTCAGTCTGATAAAGCTTGTTGGAGACGTCCAGTGAGCCATGTGTTCTGCTGTGCCCACCTTCTATAAAGTCTTTTCATAACAGAATAAAAATGCTTTGTAGGATTTCTAAAATGTAATGTTTGAGAATCTGTTTGAATGTCTAGAAAGACATTTATATAATGCTTGCTTTTTTTGAGTCGGTGGGTGAAAAAGTTGAAAATGTTGATTGCAGCTTTTGTTAGAAAAAATCTATATAGGAAAAAGTTAAAATGACAACAAATGCACTATTTTAACTGTATTCTGTGTGTATTACTATTGGATAGGTTTTGGATTGGAAAAAAATATGATTCTGATCTTTTACAGTTGCTGTTAATTTTGCTCTAAACGTGAAAGTGTTAACAGCAACTTGAAAATGTGACAAAGCTCAATATCATTTCTTGTTTATTGCTTGTTTTCCTATTGGACAATTGGAAGTAGCTCTGCCCTGGCAACTAAAATAGGCTATTTGCATAACGTCGTTTGATTGGCCAGCAGTCTGACTAACAGTTCCAATCATATGGTGTAGGTTTAGTGGTAGGCTATGCTAATTAGCCGCTGTTGCTGGGGTTCGGGATGGTTTCCCTGTGCTGTTCTGCTGCATTGTGTTGCCTGGCGAGAGACATTGATAAATGAGTGTTTAATGATCTGCAGCAGTTCCCACTCACTGCGGGCAGGCGGATTTTAGAACAGACGTGGAAATAAGGATTTAATTGCTCTGTTAAATACCTGTAACCAAAATATGTGTATTATGTTATAGAAGTTAAGTTGTATAAAATCTTTACCTAATTAAGTACTTTATAACATAAAAGAGAAATACATTAGCTTTGTCTCTGAAAATAGAACTCAGCAGCACTATGCATAGGTTTTCTGAAACTCTCTTCAGTAAAATGGATCATTTTCCCCCAGATTTCAGATAGTACCATTGCAACGAGTAGCATATTAGATTTTTCTCATGATTTTGACCTTTTATAAAGGCACATTTGTGTTTTTAATAATTTGGTGCAGGCTTTGGGGCAGGATTTGTGTTGTGCTACTCATGTGATCCAGCAAACAGGAGCGTGCACTTGAACCCGCGTTCATGTTCTGTTCATTTGGAAGATCAGGTTGTTATTCATCACCTCCTGCTACTACTGCTTTTCAAATTTAAGTCAGATCTTTTAACTGTTTCTTATCTTTGGTTTACATTGTCTTTATTGGGTACTGCCAGGTGGGAGAGTCTGTAGGAAATACAGCCTTCAGTGCTTTCATTATGGAACATAATTGGTGAAGAAGAAATACATGCAAAATTAGATAAAAATATGAGAACCATACAGAAAGTGCCATAAGGACTTATTTGGAAGAGTATGGGAAAAAAGCATCACCAGGCGTTTAAGGATAGGGACATGGGAAACGGGTTAAGTAGTCTGGAAAGGGCTTCAAGAGGAAGCCCATAGAACTATGCTTTAGGACCTGGTTAGATTGGACAGACAAACTAGTTGGACAGTCTTTACAAAACCTTGCAAAGGATGAAAACAAAAATGAAACCTTAACGTTTGATTATTTATCGTATTTTTCTAGGCATACACACTGCAGGTGTATTCTAAAACAGATGTGCGGAAACACTTTATTCTACCACGAAGTCAGAGGGAGCTAGGCTCCTGCACTCAGGACGTTTATAGTACGATGGAGGTAGATGAGAGACGTCTTAAGTATATCACATTGTGGAATGTCTGTGCGACAAGAGAGGTGGAGATTCAGAAGAGGGGATAGATCCTTTTTGGATTGGGACTCGGAAAAGATTCTTGGTGGAGGTAGTGTTTAACATGGTCTCAGGGAGTGGAGAGGATTGTAACAGGTGATGCTGTCAGGCTCCAGGGCGCGGAGGATGCTGTGCCAGATGAGGGTGGAGGCCTGTTTAGAAAACTGAGTTTGCTTAGGTTGGTGGTAAAGGAGACTGTCGTTGAAGTCCACGAAGCGTGGACAGCATAAACTTTGAAGCTTATTCTCGTAAGAAGTGGGGGTTCTTTATAGCGGTATTCAAAGTGTTTTTTTCTTAGACATGGCTTCTATGACTGTTCACAGGTTTTAAAAGGTATCTCTTTGATACTAAAATAGGAAAACATGAAACTGAACAATTTCAAGGTCCTTGGTCTAAGCAACTGGAAGGTTTGAGTTGCTATCACATGAAATGGGATATGCTGTAGGAGAACCAGTTTTTTGAGTTGGGCTGGTGTACCTCTAAAAGGTCAAATTTTGGATGGATTAAACTTTTTTCAAACAGCTTTATTGTATTATTATTGTCACATGTAACTTCATGTATTTGAAGTGTATGATTTGATGAATTTGACATGTGTCATCATTACCACAGTCAGGGTAATGAACATACCCATCCCTTCCCCAAATTTCCTGTGCTCCTTTGTAATTTGGCTTCCTGTTCCTCACCTCATCCCCTTCCCACCAGTCCCCAGGTGACTGCTGATGTCTTTCTGTCACTATATATTACTTCACCTTTTCTAGAATTTTATGTAAATGGAATCATACAATATGTTGCCCTTTTTTGCCTGGTTGTGTTCACTCAGCATAATCACTTTGAGATTCAGCCATGATTTGGCACATGTTAATAGTTCATTCCTTTTATTACTGAGTGGTATTTCATTGTGTGGCTGTTCACAGTTTATCCACTCACTTGTTGAAGGGACGTTGGCACGGTCAGTCTTTAATTTCAGCCATCCTGATAGGTGTGTACTGATATCTCATTGCGTTCCCAGTGGTTAGTGAGTGACACTGAACATCTTTGCATGTGCTTATTTGCCCTCTGTATGCCATCCTTGGGGATGTGTTTGTTCAAATCTTTATCCTACATTTTCACTTATTATTATTGAGCTTTGAGAATCCTTTATCTGTTCTGGATACAAGTCTTTAGTCAGATACATGATTTACAAAGATTTTCTCCTAGTCCATGACTTACCATTTTATTCTCTTAAAAGTGTTCTGAAAAAAAATATGTTTTGATTTTTATGAAGTTCACTTTATTGATTTATTCTTTTCTGGATCATACTTTTGGGAAAACTTTTTCCTAATTGTGCCAAGATATAAAAGGTTTTCTATGGTTATTTTTTTCCTCCGGATTTTATAGTTTTAGATTTTACATTTATGTCTGCCATCCATTTAGAATTAATGTTGTAAATGGTACTGTAAGGTATAGCTAACAGTCTTTTTTTTTTTTTTTCTTTTCAATTCAGTTTTTCTGGAACCCTTTGTTGAAAGGACTTAATCTTTCTCCACTGAATTACCTTTGTGTTTTTGTTGAAAATCAGTCTTCCATATACGTGTGGGCCTGTTTCTGGATTTTCTGTTTTGTGTGTCTTGAGGCCAATACCATTTTGTGTCTTTATTATTGTAGCCTTATAATGTATTGAAATCAGGTAGTGTTAGTTTTACAACTTTCTTTTTCAAAATTATGACTGTAGGTTCTTTGCAATTTCTTATGAATTGGCAAGTCATTTTGTCAGTTTCTACAAAAACGACTACTAAGATGTTGTTTGGGATTGTGTTGAATCTATAGGTAATTTGATATCTTTATTGATTCTTCACAGTCATGAATGTGATATGTCTATATTTTGCTTTACTTTTTCTCATTAAAATTTTTTTTAGTATTCTAGTCTTTCTCATCTTTTTGTCAGATTCACACCTATCTCATATTTTTATCTGGTTTTTAAATTTCAGTTTGTGATTATAGTTGCTAGTACATATACAACTGATTTTCATATATCGATCTTGTATTCTGCAACCTTGTTAAAATCACTTAACTGTGATAGCTTTTTTTGGTAACATTTTTGAAGAACTGGAGAGGACACATTTTAGGAACTATGCCTCAGTTCTTTCTCTCCTGCCCTACAGTCCTGCCTCTAGAATTTTATAATTGGTTACTTGACTCAGATATATGAAAAAGTATATCTCAGGAGACAAGTTGTAGGAATGAAGCATTTTAAGAAAGATTTATAACTTTAGGACTGTTTGGAGGCTTAGAAGTCTGGAGTCAGAGAAGCCATTTTGGGGGCGTTATACCACATCAGGCGTCCGTTAAGTTATTAGACAAATGTACAGACCCCCCCCCCCAGGTGTTGGGGATAGATACACCTGTGAAAATATCAGAATCTGCGTCTGTTCTTATGAAACTTACTGTCTGTGAAGAGTTACGAGATAAAGGAACGGAGAAGTAGGAGACAAAGGAATTTCCTAAGGAACCCTAGACAGAACTTAGAACTTGGAGGATGATCAGTCACGTAGGGTGGAGCATGGTTTTGAGTCTGGATGAATTGGGGGAGAGGATTATTAGTAAAAAAGGGAAGTCAGGCCAAGGCATTCTTTTTTAGGGGGCGCGGGATAGAAGGGAGGACTAAAAATAAATACAGGAAAACCAAAGCAATCTATCAAATTTATACAGCTTATAGAATGCATACTTGAAAATGATGGAGCTATTTATGATTAGTTAGTATCTAAGGGGTATTCTGCTAGATCGTTTATGATGAGAGATGTGAGATAAGCAACAAATGGTTCACTGAGCATTTACTCTGCCAGACGTTTGCTCTTGGTGCTGGTTATAAACTAATGGATAAGACCGTGCCCTTGCTCTCGTGGTGTTTATAGTCTGGTGGATAGAGATACACAGTACACATCTAAACAAGTAGATAGTTGGGGCAGGTACAGTTTTTTGCTAGGAAGGTCAAGGATGGTCTCTCCAAGGTATTGCTTCATTAAGTTTCGTTTGAACACATGTATCCCTGGGATATTGTGGCTCACTGTGCCAGTCACAGTCATGCATACGATCTTGCAAGTTTATTCTTGTCATCTGAACAACTTCACATTGTCCAGTTGTACTAGAGGATTGATACTTATTCATGTGAAAGCCCAGGAAGCTCGTTATAAAGATGTCGTCTCTTGTAATCGCAGTCCATCCTGTCACAGAGCCCAGGGAAAGGGGGGAATTCAGTGCTCTGCTCTTCTCAGGAGTAGTGGGCTCAACATTTGTGTCCTTCGTTTGAGAGTGAGGGCTTTCCTGTTTATAAAGAAGTGAGCCGCATTTGCTACCACAATGTCTGAGGCATTAACAATGTGGGACTATGTAGGAAAGTTTAGCTGATGAAAATCCTGCTGCTGAACCATACGTACCATTTATATTTCTCAATATGTTGAACATTTCGTAACTGAAAGTTTGAAAAACTGAGCGTTAGGTCTCTCAATGCACTCATTCTGCATAAAATGGATTACACTTTGCTGTCTCATTTAAACCATCTCCTAAGTCTTGTAATATCTCTGAGAACATAGGCATGTTAACTTTTTTCCTAAAGCACATTGAACCAGATCCATTATATTAAATGCTCACTACAACGGCTGCAACTCAGAAAACAAAGCCAAAAAGGTTCATTTTCAAAAGCTCAAAATGAAAATAGTCTATGCAGGTCCATGGGGGAAATTTGAAAAAACATTTTAGTTGACATTTTTCCATTCAATAAAGTATTTAATGGGGAAATTGGCACTATCCAGCTATTGAAATATTTTCCTGACATTTGAGAATCCATAGCATGAAGGCGCATTTCAAATTCCCCATCGTTAATTTATAAAGTGTGTCCACACGTTAGCTCACGAGAGCCTCCCCTGGTGTTGGAATGATTTGTCCCGCCCCCTTGACCAGAAGGGCAGCGGAGTCAAGGCCACACCGTGACTTAGTGGAGCTGAGGCTCGACTGCGTGCTTTCTACGGCGGTGTTCATTTAGTGCCCGTGCTGTGCCGCAGGCACCGTCCGCAGCAAAAGCTGTGCGTCCCGGCGGGCACCCCGCCTGCCCGCCATCGGGGCGCGGCGCACGGGGCCCGCGGAAGGCCGGCTGCTTCCGGCGTGCTGTCGCGCATCCTGGCGCGCGCAGTTCTCCGCGGAAGTCACTGCTCCACCCTGCCCGTGGGCGTCAGTGTCACCGCCCGTCCTCCTCTGGAGCCCCGTCCCTCTCCTCGGGACAGCCAGGGCTCCGGTGGGAAGGAGAGAGCACTTGCCGCCTGACTACAGAATCATCCCTTGGTGAATGTCACCCGTTCGACTCCCCTCCAGGAGAAAGTTTTTCTTCCGTAGTCCCCTCCTCGCCGTTGATCTGTGTTCGAGTCTCTCCCAGGTGAGTTAGCTGAGTCAGGCAGTGATTTCTGTTGAGTGCCATTATTGCCCATTCAGTAAAGATTTGTCTGAAAGAAGCAGCCGTTCCATCCTGAAGGGGCTTGTATTTTACTTTATACTTGGGGTGAAAGAGGTAATAACAGGAGGACACATGTACTACAGAAATAAATATATAAATGTACAATATTTTATATATAAATATGTAATACACAAATATGAGTGTGTATATATATGTATATGTATGTGTGTGTGTGTGTGTGTGTGTGTGTGTGTGTGTATATATATATATATATATATATATATATATATATATATATAAATGATAATTCCAGGGTAATTTCAGCCTCATAGCTACCCTTACTGCTTCTGAAGCCTTAAGACCCCAAATCCAGTGTGCTGCCTTTAAAAAAATACGCAGCCACAGCCATTGGTTTATGTATTGTCATGCTACAAGGGTAGAGTGGATTAATTGCATCGGAAGCTATATACTCTACAAAGCCCTAAATATTCACACACTGGCTTTACGAAAAAGTGGGCTGACTCCTGCCCATGACCTTGCTTCAGCTTCAGAGCTGGAAGATAAAGCTCGATGCGAGTAGCCAGCAGAAGTGGCAGGTTGCGGGGTGGGCAGTTTGTGTCCTCTGGGGGTGGAATCACTGTGGTAGCCCAGGAGGTGGAGGTGACGCAGTGATCTTTGCTTTGATGCGGGGAGCCTGTCATGCTTTCAGAGGTGCCTTTATTGTTGCTCTCTTCTAGTCAGTGTGAGTTGTGTGTGGGGAATTTTTAAATGTGCATTAAAATGCTAAGAGTAATAAAGGCATAGAGGCCCCTCTGGAGATGTTGCGGGTTCGGTTCCAGACCACCGCAGTAAATAGCACCAGAACCTGCCACGTCTGTGAAGCCCAGTGGAGAGAAGCCCAGGAAGATGAGATGTGTGTCTGTAAAACTATGTCAGACAATGAAAGTCGCTCCTGTGTCCTAGAGTCCCGCTCGTCAGAAGTATTACTTCTTAAGAGCTGTTAAGAGATGGATTTTTTCCTCTAAATATTCTCTTCTACCCAATGCTTTTAACAAACCTGTATTTCTGATCATATCCCTTCACACGGTGAGCCCTTCCTTGTCTTAGTTCCTCAGAATGCGAAGAATAGGGGTTGAACAGTTGAACGTTTGTTTCATGTACTATTAACATAAAATATTTTTATAAAGGATTTTACTAGAAGCCTCTCTGGGCGTTGATGAGTTGACAGTGTAGATTATGCTTTCACGCCACATATTAAAGCACTTCGTGCTATATCGTCTCATTTTACATTTTATAAATGTTAGTCAAAGTCCTTGTTTTATTGGAGGGGCCCCCATAATCAGATAACCTCGGAAATCTTTGAAAAATGTTGTCTGGTCCCCATTTCAGACTTAAATGGGTCCAGATCTTTAGAGATTGGGATGCCATCTATACTTTTAAAAGCTCCCCACATGAGCTGTTTAGTTGGTAGCCCTTTTTATAATATATTTTTTTCATAATGGAAATTTATGGGAAAATAGGAAGGTTTAACCTGCTTCTAGAATAGGTCATGATTAATTTTGGAAAATTGTGTTCTGGATTTCTTTGAATTCAAATACTGAACAAAGGAGGGAAATATATAAAATATACATATATATATATAACATTTATTTAATTTGATATGAAGGTTCATATCAATTCTCTTTTCTCCTATCTTCTACTTTTGTGTGCCTATTTTCCAAGAAAAAGTCTACCAAAATCAAAATGATACTTCTTAACTTTTCAGAGGTAACTTTGTATAGTCTAGGACCTTACTAATGGTAAGTGGCATACATTTGATTAGTGTCCTCAAACTGGGAAATAACATTTCTTGTGAGTATTTACTAACCTTTTTAGGTTGCTATTAATCTTTCCATTCATTAAGTAAGGTAAGTGATGTAACACATACACCTGGCATTTCAGTGGTTTAAATCAGACGTTTAGTTCTCGCCCATGTCATCACCCAGTGACATTGCAGCAGCGGGCAGCTGCTCTGCTCTCTGGGTTAGTCATTCAGGGACCAAACCAGGCACCTTCTGGCCTTACAGGCACGTGGAGTCTTCAGGTCACCCTGACGTTTGGCATGTAGTCATTGGATTGGGAGAGAACGTGGAGCTTTACACATGGCAGGTTTTTATGGGTTAGTACCGCATATCACTTCTGTTGGCATCCCACATCTAGCTTGGGCCATATCTTAGTTGCAGGGCCATGCTAGCTGCGAGGGAGCCTGGGAAGTGTTGCCTCAGTCGGCAGGAAGAGGCGCCTTCATTGATGGGCAGTCTCGTCCATGTGGCACATGCTGCCACTGTAAACATCACGAGCAAGACACTGATTTATTCTTCATAATCGTTTCTTTCATTCTTTCTTGTCTCATTCTCCCATGTTTTTGCTAAATTACCCCCACCCCATTCTGTTTTTTTGGGGGGTGTTGGTCCCTCCTTATTCATCCGTGTGTGACAGTCAAGGTTCCTATATACAGACAGCAGAAAGCCATCCTTGGCTAACTTGGGCAGAAAACGAATTGAATGGAAGGCTCTAAGTTAGCCCGCGGGATTGGATGGAAGGCTGGAGACTGTGCTAGAAACATCAGCAGGCCCCGGAGTGGCAGGCAGCAGAGGACACAGCCGGGGCGGAGCCACAGCCCCGTCCGCTAAGGCGCACTTCGCAGTGAACTGCGCGTGAGCGTCACCTTTCCCTTGCCCACGCAAGTCCTGCTCTCACGGTCCCCGCAGGAGGGACCCTTCAAGATTCTAAACTGAGCAGAGACATTTGACTGTCCAGACTTCAGTCTCTAGCGAAGCCCTAGTTGCTAAGGAGGAAGGAAGAGCGAATTTTTGTAACAATTTAGTTTTTATAGTGGGAGACGTGCCTTATGATTCCTACTAACCATGATGGGCGTGCAGAGATAGACCCGGGGACCAAACACTGACAGACACCTACTTCAGGGCCTTTTTGTCATGACAGAGGTCCCATGTGGTGGTGTCAGATAGGAGACTATGTTTCAGTCTTGATTTTTGTCACCGACCTTTTTGGACGCGTGATTACACCTCTCTGGGTAGCAGCTGCCCCCTCTGTAAACTGAGGTGGGGAAGTGACGTCTGCTAATATCTGTTCATCCTCTCACTCACTGAGTAAATATTTAATGAGTGCTTTACGCGCTGGCGTGGAAGAGATGAGTAAGACGTCCGGCCGTCCTGGGCCCGGTGACAAGTGGTGCGGCCCGCGCATGGCGCGTGAGGAGCTGGCTGCCTCCTCCAGGCTGGGGCTGAGTGCAGGGAGCACCCCGGCTGGTTCACCCAGTCTTCCGTTAGCTGTCCGCCTTACGCCAGTGCACTGTTGTCCTTGTGAGAATATGGAAACAAAGGAGACCAGCCCTGCCCTCGGGGTGCTAACTGGGGCAAACGAGACCAGCCCTGCCCTCGGGGTGCTAACAGAACATGCTACTGTGCCACCACCAGAGTCGCAAGGGGAGCAAGGACAGGGGAGCAGTTCCCTCTCAGGTTCCGGGAGCGTTTCTTAGAGAAGACGGTGATGATGGTGTTAGATCTGGGTCTCTAGGTTCGAGTGCAGGATTTCTGGAAGCAGAAGAGAGAACGGGGTCGGCGTTGTGGACAGACAGAACAGTCCTGCTCAGGCGCCGTCAGTGTCGCTGAAAGGAAGGATGCGTGGGGGGCGGACAGGATGGGCGGGTGGGCGATGAGATAGGTGTAAACACTTGAATCTGGAAGCTCTGGGTGTTTTGAAGTGTCAGCGATTGTGAAATTTAAATTTTAAGGGAGCGAACTTTGACAGCTGTTGGGAAAATTAATTGAAGGCACAGCGACTGGGTATGGCGTAGTTACTGTAGAATCCCCGCTCATCACTTTTTTCTGAATTAAGATCTTGACAAAGAGTACTAAGCAGACGGATTTATGAGACGTTCCTGAGGCCACAGTCACAGAATGTCGTTAGATGGTGTGCGTGCATGTGTTAGGGGAGGTGGAAGAGAGAGAGTGACTAAGACTGAGGTTTTCGACGGGGAGATGCTGTTCTTAGAACGGGGTCACCCCTGGCACTCCCGCCTGCTCTTCATCCCCGAAACAGCGTGCTCTGCTTTCCAGCTGAGGCTCAGCGTGGCCTGGGACTCTTACCAGTGCCTGGCCCAGACGGCCGCTGCCAGTCTCTCTGGATTTGCACTTGAGGTGAAACCGGGTTGCTTCCTCAGTTGTAGGGTGTGGGAAGATGAAGACAGCTGTCCCCCAGCTTCTCTTTCCCTGTCTTTTCTTCATAATACGATTATTTTCTAGCATTATCGAAGTCACTGGTTATTATCTGAACCCCACTCCCCCCATCGCTGGCAATAAAATACAAACTCCAGGGGGCCAGAGACCTTGCCCAATGTCTTCACTGTGGTCCTTGATGCTGAGAACTTTCTCTAGAACAACAGTGTCCAGTAAAAATATAAGCCACCGATGTAATTTAAGTGTCTAGGAGCCACAGTTTAAATAGCAGGAAAAAGAAAGTTAACATTAATCTTAGTAATATATTTTATCAACATATCTAATACATCCAAAATAATATCCACAATATATTTTCAAATTAAAAATTATTCATGAGATCTATATCTTTTTTGTACTAAATCCTGAAATCTTGTGTTTTACACGCACAGCACAGCTCAGTTCCAGCGGGCTGTATTTAAGTCTCAGTGGCCACCTGTGACTAGCGGCTGCTGTTGGACAGCCCAGGTCGAGAGCATGGCACTGGCTTCCTAGTGACTTAGAAAAAGAAAGGATCAAATCAGTGCATTGTGCAGCTGAAACTCATAGAATGTATGTGACACTTACACTTCAATTAAAAAAAATCTTTTTAAGGAAAGGGAAAGAAAAACCTCTTTTTAGGTAAGGAACAGGAAGAAGTGTTAACTGGCGTTGTCAGTGTTATTGTTGTCATTTAACCAGAAAAATAAGTAATTTCTGTATTAAAAATGGACTTAATCTAATAAGATTTTAGCCTTGTGATTTATTTGGAATTATATAAAATTACATATTGTACACGTTAGTGTAAAGTGAGGTTACTTCCCCCAAATTGTGCCTTGATCCTTAAACAGTTTTTTACGTAGTCTCTCATATGGGGTGTTCTGTCCATTACTTTACTCTGAATAATGAAATTCTATTTGAGGATGACACATAGGCATAGGAGAACCTCATAGTCGTGGTTTGGGGTCTCATGGGGGTCACTTGAAGTAATGGATCTGTACAAAGCAGGGCAGAGAAATTTAACAGATTTTGAAGTTAAGACCTCACATTTCAGGCATTGATGTTTTAAATAAAACGTTTAAAGACCATTTAAAAAATATTATAAAAAGTATAACTTGAATATACCTATAGGATTAATGGAAAATATCAACTATTCTAATGTTAAAATTTTTTATATCATTGTTACTTGGGATAAAGTACTCAGTTATAGTATCCTCCACGGATTCAAAAAGTGTTACAACTAAAACAGCTTAGAAGTTAAGACTGTGCTCTAGAAACCTGGATGGCTTTCAAGGACTCTGATGATGGCGGAGGCACTGGTCCTGAAGATGGAGGTGGCTTTTGATGGCATTGGGGTGAGCGCCTCTCCCATACACGACATTACAGGTGAAATGTCCATCTCATTGGGAGTTGTGCGGTGTCCTTGCCTTTGGGCCAGGCCTGTACTCCCGATGGTGGAGAATGCTCAGGCAAGCACGATGATGTCAGGGAGCGCCCCTGTAGTTGCTCGGTGGGGTGCTGCCCTATTCACGAATCGCTTAATAAAGCCAATTAGAGCTTCAAAGCTGGAAGTGACGTGGAGTGGAGATGTCATTCAGGTGTGTTCAACGTTTTTTTCTGACCAGGCATCCAGAGCAGTTTGGGTTTTATATTCGTCAAAATCAGAGGGTCCCCAGAACAATGCTTTGGAAGGGAAGAGAGGAACGTGGTTGTACGTATCTCGAGGAAGCCGCACATACATGGTGACGGGGCGGGGTCGTTGGGACACGGTGTCACGGTGTCACGTAGTTAATCTCTGTGTTCGGACCAGGACTCTGGGCTTCTGCTCCCTGAACGGGTTTTCTCCGCCACACCCTTTTCCTTCTTTTATTGTTTTTGTTCCTCTTTCCTTCTTCTTTTCAACAAAGTTGGAATGCTGTGTTGGCTGACGTGGAAAGTTCTGAGCTACAGTGGGAGGCGGTCTTGGACGCGCCAGTCATAATGCATGCCGGAGATCCCATCATTCAGCCTAGTGACCTTCTCTGACGCTCTGATTGTTACCACTGTTTTCCGAAGCCCTCTCGACTCCAAACTTCTGAGTCATCTTCGAATCCAGCTCGTCTCTTTATTGTCCGCATTAAACAGGTGCCCGTGTCCTGTGAGTCCCCCCCCCAGTCGGTGTGTGTGCTCACGCGCCTCCTTCCTCTCGTTCTCAGCATGAAGCTCCGAAAGGCGCTCTCAGTCCTTGGCCTGGGCTGTTAAAGTGAGCCCCCGGGGGACCCCTGCTCGTGTTTCCACCTCTCCCGATCCACACTGCACATCAGTTCTGTTCTGATGAGCTTAAATATTAAATTGTAGGACATTTATAGAGCACTTACGTGCCGGATATCATTTTAAAGATTAATGCTTTAATTTTCATGATGATCTGGAGGTCTGCGTACTATTATTAACCCATTCTGCAGATGGAAAGGGCGGCACAGATTTAATTATCCAAAGTCACAATAATAGCTAGATAGTAAGTGGCAAAATGGAATCCAGAAAATGCAGAGCATTTGTTGCTGTCTCTGAAACTACAGCAGGGTTGTGTGACTCCGGGCACACATCCCCTGGCACACATCCCCAGATACGTCTCACCTGTTTACAGAATCCACATTCCTTAGCCTGGGGGTGAGAGTCTTGGGCCCAGCCTGCCATTCTAGCCTTAAGCTGCTCCTCCTTCTGTATTCTGTGCTCCAGCCGAACTTGAGGTGACATTTGCATTGCCACCTGAAAGAGGAGTTGGAGTTACCAAGTGAGCAATGAGGCAGTGACTTGGAGGCAGCGCAGAGGGTGTGCCTGAGGGAGCGTGCTCAGGGGAGCAGGGAGGGCCTTCCCCAGGCTGGAGCCTCAGGGAGGGACTGTCACAAGGTGAGGCTTCAGGTGAAGGTTGAGGCCACAGGGTGCACACTTCCTAGTCTTGTTCTGTGGGACATTTTTTTGTGAGCGCTTCACAAAATTTATGAATACTAGAGAACTGACTTTTTTTTTTAGGTGCCTTTTAAAAGTGGATGTGAAGTTTTCTCATTTTTTCCCTAGACTCCTTTTAAAATTGTCCTCTCTTCTGGCCACGGCTCCTGACTTGCCTGTTTTCACCAGAATTCGAGCAGGAATTCGAGCAGGAATGGCAGTTGCCTAGAGCCAGTCTCTTCTCCTGGTCGTCTCAGTTTACCTCACTCCTTTGGAGAGAGTCCGGGATCTCTCGTCATTTAGAGGTGCTTCTCATGGCTCCCACTTCTCTCCACCTGTGAGGCCCGGCTGAGGCTCAAGAGAGTGGCCTCCTAGTGTGTGGCCGGGCTGCACTTGGGTGTCTGAAATGCTGTAATATTGCCACCTAGTTCATAGCGCTTTTGTGGGTACGAATAAGGACAGACGGGAACCATGTTTGGCATGGAGCAAGAGTTTAACAAATGTTCCTGATTTTTATTTTTATTATTCTTTAATTGTGAAAAACTACTTAGAACATTCTGGAAAAGGGTCATAGATAGGTGCTTTATCCATACTATTGTTATTATTGAAGGTACTTTGTCTGGTTTGGGAAAATTTGCTTGTTTGAGAAGTAAAAATGAAATCTTGGTATTCATTTATTGACCTATTTTTATTTTTTGACTTCAGTGAGTTTGAAAGTTTTCCCATATGCTTATTATCGGTTTGTGAGAATCGCATCTTTTGCCTGATTTTTTTTTCCCTAGAGGTGAGGGCAGATCTTAGTGTTTTTAATTGTGTCATTAGAGATTAAGGGTATTGTATAAAACATTTTCCAGACTGTTTTTATTTGGTATAGAACTCAGATTTAAATTTTAACTACTTTTGCATAGTAGATATGGAAGAAGGAAAACTAATTATGAGCTCTAAAATGATGTGTTTATTTGCAACATAAATATACTTTTAATGAAGGGTTACTGTTTTTATATTATTAAATTTTATAACCTCTCTTGAACAGTTAACAGTCCGCTTAATGCTTAACTTTTAAAGTGTCTGGTCAGATGAATATCTTGCCTTTTGGGCATTCCGTAATGGAAAATCCCTGTAAATATACAGTGTTTTAATTGGAATCACAAAGCCAAATGATTGCCTCATTGGATAATTTTAAGTATTATGCTGCAATTCAATATAGGTACCGAAGTACTTAACTGGATTTAAAAATATCTTGTATGTTTAGCAGCTGTCTAGCTAGAGCTGAAAAAGAGGAGTATGTGGACGGTTCTCTTTTCTGCCTGGGGTAGAAGGAAAAGGGTTTTAAAAATGGTTGTTTTTTCCTCAGCTGCAGTTGCCGTGCCTGCTTTGGGAGAAGGCAGAGGTTTAAGGCAGCTTTCTTTCCCGAGAAAACTCATGTACCTAAAATTAGTAGCATCTTCAGACGCTTCTTAAAATGACTTGGTTGTGGCACAGGTGACGGTGACACGGCAGCCTGTGGTAGGTGACATTTCTGCCTCTTTCCGTGTTGTGGTCTGTCTCCACTGAAGGGGAGGGCAGCCAAACAGGCAGTGTTCAGCTTTTTAATGGCTTCGTAATATTTCAGCTGTTAGATGTGTTGTAATATGTCATGTCTCTTCTTTTTGTACTTATCGTTATCTGAAAGTTCAACTTTAGTGTGTGTGTAGGCCCCGGCAAAGGGGTGGTCAAGATAACGGAAGATAAATTCTGGAACAGGCTGGGGGAGGGAGCATTTTTGGGCAATTCAAGTTTTATATATGTACATATATACATCATGTTGTATGTGTGTGTATTTATAACGTTTTTAAAAACTTGAGGTAAATAGTGCTTTACTGTGTTTTTGTCTAGAATTTTTTTCAAAAAGGAAGCCAGTTAGAATCTAACCACCATTTATTAAAATGTGTCTTCGAAGCTCTGAACGGAGGCTTTGGAGCTCAGCCTTTCTTTTCTTCTGGCACCAGTCTGTGTGACCTGTCAGGTCTCTGGCATGTCACAGGGGGAGGAATACTTGGGATTTATGTGATTGGGCAAGACGATGAATCATCTCAATTCCTGTTTGAGGACAGGACGCTGACTCGTTGGTCAGGGCGCTGTGTTCCGGCTGGTGCTAAGGCAGGGGAGAGGAGGTCTTAAATCCTAGTTCCGTGTATTTCTAGATAGCCAGTCGAACTTTCCAAGTGCGTTTCTCTTTTTCCCTGTTTTGGAAATGGGAATGCTGAATTTGCACGTTAAGAGGTATCTGAGATACAGAAGCAGGGCCCAGGCCCATAAGGCTTTACAAAGGGGATTATGAACAGCTCGAGACCTATAGATTTCCTATCTAGATTGTTCCAGTGCTCTTCCTTAACTGTCCCACAGACTCTGACCTGGAGGGAGAGGAGGAAAGCCCCATCTTCTGACTGATAAGAGGAAGTGGCATTCATCGAATGCACTTGTCATGCCACCGCCGGTTAGGGCCTGCCTCCGTTACGTTTCACGTGCTGTTGACTGCTGCTGGTTCTGTCTCAGGCGATTGTATTTGCTAACCCTTCAACAAGGCTGCGTCATCTGACAGGCACCAGTATGGGGGCAGCTTTGAAATCAAGACTGTCTGGTAGCCTCGAGCCGTGTGGTCACGGTCATCCTTTCTCTGATGGGAAGGCACACTAGAATCAGAGTCTGGCTTACCACCTCGTCTGAATAATGATACTTTCTTAGCTTGAGAGAGTTAGTTTCTTGATTATAAAACAATGTGTCTGTCAGTTGAAAGACTTACATCATTTTTTAAAAACTTTTAAAGTCTTTGTGTCTTTCTGAAAGGCAACTGAAGGCCAAAATGCCTGGCGATAGTGTGAAGTCTTCAGTTAAATGAGAGGGTAGCAGCATTTACACAAGCAGTCTAATCACCCCAATTATTTGCTCATTTTCTTTAGTCGTTACCTGGATTTCTGATAGAGCAACCGTCACTGTTCTGTGTAGATCTTCTAAATTCTTAAACATACTTTCATTCACATAGTGGTACAGATTTTTTCTTTTTTAGGGACTTGGTCTCAGTTAAGCCTGACTAATTACCTTTTGGGTGAATATTATTATTCTAACACTCTGCTAGACAGACGTTTATGTAATTTAGGCTCTGTGTTTATATGCAACACCTTTTTGTATGAAGACACTGATACTGCCTAAGAAGGCTGCTTCAGCGGCTACTGTCTCACTTGCTCTCCCTGGTACTGTCATGCAGATCCCGCTCATCCAAAAGGCATCCTTCTCTGCCCCTCTGCAGGACTGTCTGGTGAAACAACGTCTAAAATTAAACTTCTGCCAGAAAGCAGTTTGCTTTTTGTCCCCCTAGAGGACTGCAGGGGGGCGGGGTGGGCGGGTTGCAGAGCATGTATATTTAAATCAGTGATAAGCCAGCAAGGACCGCACAGCTACAGACGCGAAGATAAACGGTTGCTTATTGCATTTGCCTCAAACTTAGTTTCCTCTCAAGCATGCTTGTGAGCATTCTGTACAAGTAACTGTCATTTCAGTTGCAGTTAAATGCGTTGCTTTCTTAAGCATGTAATTTTCCAGTAAAGTATGAGTTTTCAGTTTCTCAGAAGTTTTGTCGCAATCATTTAAAATCAGCTGTCAGTTAACCGTATCAGAAGTTCATCAGCTGGGATATTTAATTTATTGCAACATACTCTTCCATTTTGTGTTGGCATTTCCAAATCTCCTGAAGGCAGATTCTCTTTGCAAATGGTAGATTCACATTTATAAGTTTATAAATAAATGTCTGCGTTCTTCACATATACCGCTCACTGGCTCGGTCAGCAGTTCCGGAGGGAGCTTCTGTGTGGGCCCAGCACTGTTGTGAGTGCCGGGCTGGAGGAGGGGGAGCCCCCATCTCAGGGTTGTGCTGCCCGCTCCAGTTAGAGAATCACCACCAGTCTTCATCTCTTCAAGCTTTGTGGGACTTGATCTCTTACAAGGTTTAATCTCACCTCTAAAATTTCTCTGGAGACATTGTGTATCTTTGTGTATCTTTGTTGACCTTTGTTTCAAGCCTTCCTACCGCCCCCTTCCCCACTCTTCTAGAAATGAAGGACTCAAAGGCTGCTCGACACTTTGTTTCCTTCTCAATGGGGAAATTTCTTACTTAAATGGGTTTATCCCTGATGAAACATTTCTATATTATGGATACTATAAAAAAAGATATTTCTTTTTCCACTTGGACATTTCGTGACTACCGATAACCCGTAAAATACCAGGTGGTATGATCTACTTTATTTATTTTTGCTATTTAAAAATGTTTTTATAATTTTAGAGTATTGGGAAGAATGTGATTTCACCCACATTACATGGTATACTATGTACAACATGATAATTTATAGAAGCCAGCAGCTATATCTTGGGCGACTGTCTTAATCTTCCTTGTGTTCCAGATGCTATGACTAAAAATAAGTTCTTGGCCTCTTACTTCAGCCAAGTAAGAATTCGATTTGTCTTCTGCAATTGAAAGGGTTAGGGACCCATTTACTGGTGGACTAAGTAAGATTTTCTGTAGTTTAGTTGTTGAGGATAGGACGGTACCTCAAAAGTAATAAGTGCTTGTTAAATACTGAGTGAATACAATGCATGCATATGTATACTAGTCTCAAGGGGTCAGGACTATTTTCAGTTCTTAAATGTAGTCATCCAAAAGTTTTACTTTATCTCCTAGTGGCTCTTTAGTTTCTGTCATCTATCATCTATTTATCATTTTATCTATTATCTATCATCTCTTTACCTATATCTTACCTATACTCTATCATCTACCTACCTATCTATTAATTTATCCATTTATCACTCATTATTCCATCCCTTCTTAGTGGTTGCTTGAGGGCATCCCACATGCATCCATTGTCCTACTTTAATTGTGCCTCTCCTGTCCTTGGTGCTAGGGTTGTCATGTTTTACTTTTATACATTGTTATAAACTTCCCAATACATTGTTGTTTTTGCTTTAAATAGTCGATTACGTTTAAAAAAATCTGACAAATATCTTTACTATTTATCTGCATTGTTAACCATTTCTTCATTCCTTTGTGTAGATCTCAGTTTCTGGAATCATTTTCCTTCTTTGAACTGTGAACTTTTCTTTGAGTGTAAATATACTGTTGACAAAAATTTTTAATTTCAT
Organism: Macroglossus sobrinus; assembly: GCA_004027375.1. Classification (NCBI taxonomy): domain Eukaryota; kingdom Metazoa; phylum Chordata; class Mammalia; order Chiroptera; family Pteropodidae; genus Macroglossus; species Macroglossus sobrinus. The sequence goes on from PVKZ01003844.1 coordinate 39,119, forward strand.
CTGTCTTAAATTATCTTCATTTTTGAAGGATGTTTTCAATGGATATAGAATTGTAGGTTAAGGCCTTTTTTTTCCTGTTATTTCAGAGACGTTGCCTTATTTTTTTTCTGGCGCGTGTGGTTTCTGATGAGAAGTTGGTGGTTTTTCTTCCTCTGATTGCTTTTACAATTTTTTTCTTCGTCATTTGTTTTCAGCAATTTGATTAAGTACCTCAGAGAGAGAGAGAGTGTGTGTGTGTGCGTGTGCACACACGTACTACTTGGGGTTCATTGAGTTTGGATCTGTGGTTTGATGTTTTTCATTGAGTTTGGAAAACTTTTGACTATTCTTTCTTTATAAAATTTCCTTCCCTAATTTCTCTCTCCTTCACATCCTGAATATTACTGCTGGATTCAGTTCATTCTTTGACTGAACACATATTTATTGAGTGCAGTGCCGGGTGCTGTTCTGGGTACTAATATGGCGATGAACAAAACCTACTCATAGACTTAAAGCGTGTACCTTTATATCTAGCCATCGTCAGTAGTGCAGTTGGCTGTTCCTCTAGCTGTTTGTTCCACCTTTCATTACGGGGATGTCCTGTCTAGGGACTTTGTAGGTTTCTTCCCACATCAGCTGGCTTACCCTGCGCACGCGTGCACCCCCCACCCCCTCCCCGTCCCTGATTCTTGGGATTCCGTCTCAGAAACTTGACCTCATGAGTTTCCACATCTGGATGCTACAGCTTCAATTAACTCTAATTACTTTTGTTCTTTAATATTGTTCTTTCTGTTTAAAATCTAATGCAGATTAATACTGTCACAAGGATGGTCCTCTACGAATATATTAATAACAAAAATTTAAGCTAGCCGTTAAGTGGTGCTGTATGGGGGTCTTCACCAGAGACACATGGGGTCTCCCGGCTTTTCTGTTTGATACTCCTTGGTGTCTGCCACTGTCTTCCTGAGTCTAATGTCCTGTTCTCTGAGAACTGTTCAGGAATTGTTTCTTTGTAGCATCATTGCTAAACTCCACTAGTGTTAGGCTCTCCGTTGTGGTTTCTCACTAGAACAAAGTAGCTTGAATGGAGTGACATAGGTACTTCATTTTTTAAAAAAACTATTTACCAACAAAGTTTTTATAAACTTTAAAAAAGTTACAGAAATGTTCTCATGGTAAAAAACAACAACAACAAAAGATCCGTATAGTTCAGAAGGACATAAAAATGCAGATACGACCCCCCCATGTATGCTTTGCTCTAGCTTTTCTTTTATACTATTTGACATCAATTTAAAATATTATTTTGGAATTGAACTCCAAATAATGATTTTGAAGATAATTGTGAATTCTATAAGCTCATCATTAAATTACAATATCTGATATTGCTACGTGGATACATTCTTGGGCTAAAGTGTTGTTAGAGCTAATTTTTAATTTAATGGAATAAGGGTTACATATAGTATGGTAGATATTGGGTTAAACCCTGTGAAATCACAATTTTGTAGGACCAAGGAGGTCTGATATCCAGAATTTCATATAGTTCAGCCTAGTACTTTATTATCATTATCTCTGCTACAGGGTGACTTGAGTCTCCCTCATTAACATGTGCATTAAAAGGGGAGATGGAAACTTTAGAAAAAATAAAAACCATGGTGATTTGCTTAATTATAAAATCAGATTGACAAAAAACATTTCCGTATTTAGTTTGTCTCCTTGGAGTCTTATCTTAGGAGAAGTCCTATAAGTGAAAAACATAGTTATTTTTTGTTAGCCCACATTCAGATGGCCTACAGCAAATTAAAAAAAAAAAAACCGTCAGATTCTTTGTCACCTAAGCATGCTACTTTTATGCACGGGAATGTGTACTCGTTTTTAAAAACACCAGCACTATCACCACAGTTCCCTAGATCTAGCAAGGCAGGTAATCTGTTGGGGGCGGGAAAGCCCTATAGCGTATTGTACAGTCAGAATATAGCTTATTTTTGGATTATCTGCTATTCGCATTAGTTGGAAAATAGCTTTCTTTTATTAAAGTGAGCAATTAAAAAAATTTTTAGATGCTTTTCTAGGCGGCACTGGTATCACCTGGTGGCACATTAGAAATGTAGGCTCTTGAGCCCTACCCTGCTTCTAATGAAGCAGAAGCTGCAGTTTTAACAAGATCGTAAGATGATTTGTAAGCACATTAAGGTTTGAGGAGTGCTGTTATAGATCACAAGTGTCATTGTCACTCCCACAAAATGATGCCATAGTACGCCCTCAGTAAGTGCTTGTTGAATTTAATACACATAATTGACTAGATCGAGGTTCAGAAAATGAAGGAATTTATTCTGGAGGATAGTTATAGCAGTAATAATCAAGTAGCAGCTAACTGTTTCTTTGTAATTCTTTGATAGCTGTTTGGATATCACAAAATTGTCCATATGTCCCTTTAAGTGTATCCTTTAGTCTGATGTTACCCATGCTGAATGATTTAGTGGAAGTCTTGTGATTGTGTGTGTGCGCATTCAGACTACAAGTCAACAGTAGTATACAGATTAAAGGAGTAATTAGATTTTGATGAGTCAGAGGATATGTAATTGATATTGTAAAGATAACTAAGAATAATAATACTTTGTGTTTGGGGGCGGTATAAAAATTCAATCCAGCAGAAAATAGAAAGAAAGAAACATGAAACAACTGGAATAAATAGGTTATTAGTGTTCATACATAAATATAACTACATATTATTTGTAAGAGACAAACCTAAAATATAAGGAATGGAAAGGTTGCAAGTAAGACACACCATGCGAAGGGTAAGAGAAAGTTTGGTGTAGCCATACTAATATCAGACAGAGTGAAAAGCATTTATTGGAAATAGAGGCATTTTATAATAACAGGTTTAATTCACCAGGAAGGTATAACAACTCTAAATTTACGTAATCCAATAACGTAATTTAATGGGAGGTTTTTAATACACCTCGCTTGCTAACTGATAGAACAGAAATAGAAAACACATAACAGAGAGGAAACTGAATAAAATTAATAAACTTTTGATTAGACTGATCACAAAAAAGTCAGAGAAAGCCTCATTCACCAACCTGGAGGTGGAGGGGATACCACTGCAATTATCCTTTTAATGATCAAAAACGCTAATAAGGAAAGACACTATGAAGAACCTGATGCCAGTGCATTTGAAAATTAGATAAAGTAGACACGACTATTAGAAAAATAGAACTCACCAAAACAGACGCACCAGGAAGTATAAAATTTGAATAGCCCTGTTAAAGAAATATAACTTTTAATTGAAAACCTACCCACAAAGAAAACTCCAGGTCCAGATGATTTCACTGGTGAATCTACGGCAAAGGAGAACCCTGAACAGACTATTCGAGAATGTATCGGTTCACATATTTCACCACATCAACAGAGGAAATCCGAAAAACTTACGTCATTTCAATGAATGCAGGAGAAGCATGTAATAAAATTCAGCACCCATTCTTGGGGGAACGGTTTTACTTAGCAAACTAGGACTAGAAGGGAACATTATTACTTTGATAATGGTTATCAGTTAAACACCTTGCAGCAGGCACAGGCCTGGAGAAATGTAGAAAGCTTTCTGAGATTGGGAATAAGACGGTGGTACCTGCGTCTCTCAAATCATCACTATGCTGGAGATCCCAGCAAATGGACTACGGCAAGGGGGAAAATAAGGACTGGGAAGAAAAAATAAAACTTTAAGTGCCCTGTAGTGCCAGTAGCTACCATTTATATAGTGCAAATAAACCCATCATTGCAGAAGATTCTGTTGGATGGTGCTGTTCGAAAGACAGTGTCATTTCAACCAACACCCCACATGGGTTTATTTGTTTTCAGTGAATTTGATGAGCGAATTCTAAAACATATGCTGACATGCCAGAAGACTAAGAATAGCAAAAACGTCACTGAACAGAATTCTCCACTAGATACTTCAACTTCTAAAGCTTTCATAGTTTAGACAGTGTCTGGTTCTTGCACAGAGATTTAAGAAACCTAGGTAAGTCTGTATTCTGTAGAACAGAATAGAAAATTCCCAAAGAGATCTAAACATTTATGGGCATTTGATTTATGCTAAAGATAGCAGTGCGGAGCGGTGGTTTCTGGGTCAGTTGGATGTCCATTTGGCAGGGGAGCGGGGAATGAAACTAGATTCCTGTTGCACACGCAAATAGAAATCAAACCCAAGAGGATTCCCCATCGAAATGTGCACGGTAAAACCAACTTTGCGAAGTAATAGAATTTCTTCATGACTTTGGTATAAGGAAAGATTTCTTAAACGGCATCAAAAATACTAATTCTAAAGCAGAAGTTGATAAGAGATTGTGTGCGTCCAAGAAACCCCATTCAGAGAGTGACAATGCAGATCACTTCTATCCAGTAAGCAGCTCATATCTAAAATATGTTTAAAAAATAGAACTTTTTTAATTTTAGAAATTTGTAAGAAAAATTTCTTGAGAGAAAAATGGAAAAGCAGCCTGAGTAGGCAGTTCACTAAGTGGATATCCAAATGGCCAATAAATAAATGAAAAGATGCTCATAGTCACCAGGAAAATACAACTAAAAATCCAATGCAGTGCCACTCACGCCTCCTGTAATGACTGAAATTAGAAAGACTGATGATTCTGAGTGCCAGTGAAGGAGTGGAGTACAAGGGATTTGTGTAAACCGCCAGTGGAAAAATAGATCTGATTAAAAGAAAAAAAACTAGAAAAACAGCTGAATGGCATCTCTGTGTGTGTCGAAAGACACTTAACAAGACTCTTCCTAGTGGCAGTATTCGTAATAGCTCTGAACTGAACATAATCCCAATGTCAATCAAAAGTAGAATTATAAGCAAGTCATCATATGTTTCATATAAACAAACTAGTTATTGGCATAGCACTAAGCGAACAGATTTATTTATGCAAAGTTAAAACTCATCTCGTTTTAGAGGTCGAGATAGTACTACCTTGAGGAAGAGGGATCAGGTATTGACTGGGAAGACTCGGAGCGTGGTGGGGTGTGGTTCCTGGGGCGATGGCCATTTGTTGCCCCCTGACGCAGGTTCAGTCGATAATTGTGTAAGTCATATGCTTATGATTTTTGCACTTTTTTCCTATATAAGCTTAAACATGTTATAAAATAACTGCATTAATAATAGGAACAAGTAATATTTTTAGAAGTTTTTTTATGTAGCACGTTCCATTCTGCATGCTCTCTTGTGGTATCTCATTTCAACTTCGTTACACACCGAGGGAGTAGGGCCGTCGTCGTGATGCCTCTGCTTCGGACAGGAAGCAGCTCAGTACGACCCGGAGTGGTGAAGTCATTTGCCACCCGGGGCCTCCGTCTTTTTACTGTTTACTTATAAGAGCTAGTTCTATTTCTTCCCATTTATTTTGTATTTTTAACATGCAGATTTAAAAATCTCCCTTCTCCCCTATTTTTTGACATTTTTAATTTTTTGCTGTTATAAACAAATACTAAGATAAAAATTCTTCCTTTCTTTGTGCACATTGTCTGTTCTTTCTTTCTGATAAATCTCTTTTCTCTTAACTGAAGAGTTCCACATAATTGAATTGGCTGTATTTTTTTTATAGTGAGTAATGTAATGTTTAGAAAAGTTATCTGTCTACCATCGTAGGAACATTATCATTTGACATTCAGCAGATACTTAGTAATCGTGCACTAGGGGTTAGCCAAGGGCCTCCCGTTACAGTGGGGGAGACAAGCTAAGGTCTGGAGTTAAGTGCGGTGGAAGACTCGAGATTTATATTCGAGAAGGGTCACTCTAGCCATCTCTTACTGGAGAAATGCAGAGCTGCAGATGGGCAGAGAAAAGACGGGAAAAGAACAGTGAGGAGTCTGTTTCAGTCATCTAAGTGAGCCACGGAGCAGTGGAGGTGAGCGGGAGAGGAGGTGCTGGGGTGCTCTGTGGGAGGTGGAGCCCGCACGGTCGGCGGCTGTTCGCATGGGGTGGCTTGTGGAGGACAAGAACTTTGCCGGTTCCCAGAGCTTGATTCTGGTGGGTTGGGTAGAGGACGGTGTCATCCACTGCGGCAGAAAATAGAAGTTGGAACTTGGAGTTGGGGGGAATTGAGCTCTGTTCTCCTCCGTTTGCGGAGTCTGCAGCGTTCACGTGGAGATTGTGGGGTCCCCTGCATCACCCTTTCTTGTGCATCGTAGGACAGTAAGTAATGGTGGCTGAGATGGAGCCATTTATTAACCGCCAGAGTTCTAAGTATTTTACGCGGATTAAAACACGTTACCTCCACCTTACAGCCTTTTGAGGTAGATACGATTATTATCAGGAAATTAGGTGTGTAGAGTCACCTGGTTGAGCAGGTGAGTGTGGAGCTGAGATTTCAAATGGCACCAGCCTAGCTGAGAAGCCCTGCTTGCCAGCGTCGGGCCAGTGCTGTTGTACGTCTCAGAAAAAGTAGACTTTAGAAGCAGCGCCCCGGTGCTGGACAGCACATTCTGCTCTATGGTGGAGGTTAGCTGGTTTAGTTAGGAAGACGGGTGTTCTGGGTCCAGAGTTTGCCGACCAGGCTCTTACGTTTTGCCTTTTGGCTTCCGTTTGTTATTATACAGAGATTTTTTTCTTTAAGGAAGAATGAACTTTTACTAGTTAGCTACCAAATATTTTTATGGACCAAAGGCGCCTATTTCTATCATGCAAATCGTGACCTGACCGGTCCCAGCCTACCCGTGGGGTCATTACTGCCCAGTCATTCTGGTGGTGAGCTCGCCAGGTCTGCGCGCTCTTAAGGGACTGTATTGGAAGAGTCCAGAGTTTCCAGCACCCTGTGAATTTGTTCTTGTGTATCGTATGCTCACCTTGAGTTACCTGTGTCAGTGACGAGCACCATTAGAACACATCTTTCGCCTGGCTTGGGGGGATGCTGGGGATATTGAGTGTCATGCACCTGGCAGGTGCAAAGGAGCATCTCAGCAGTGTTGTTTTGAAATGGTTCCTTAGGAGCTGGTCCATTGGAGAGACCGTTTCAAAGAATTCAGTTATTTATGCAATTTATCGTTCTCAATCGATGAAAATCTCATGTGAAAATAAGTATTAAAGGTTATTCCTAATGCTTTACCAAAAAGATTTACTTAAGGTTTTTTCTTAATAATACAGATTTGTAGATAGTCATTTTAATCACTATATTTTATATCATTTAATATACTGCTGTTATTTTGAGCGACATGTCCTTGTTTGTAGTTCTTAACATTATTGAACCTCCGAACGCCTTTATTTAAAGAACTGTGCGACAGGTCAGAAGACGCACACATTTGGCTGCGAACACGCCCTGAACCTCCCTTGTTGTCTTCTTGTAGGAGGAGAGACTTCAGCATGCAAACCTTCATCTGTTCGGCTCGCACCGTCATTTTCATTCCATGCTGCTGGCCTTCAGATGGCTGGACAGATGCCCCATTCACATCAGTACAGTGACCGTCGCCAGCCAAACTTAAGTGACCAACAGGTTTCTGCCTTATCTTATTCTGACCAGATTCAGCAACCTCTAACTAACCAGGTGAGTTCACGACGTATTACGGAAACAATGAATTGGATGGCAGTTTGTGTCTTAAAATGGTAGAATAGTAAACAGGCAAAATGCTTGAATGGTTTTCAGTTGTACATGTCACGTGGGATTTTGGGTTGAAAAAATAGATGATAAAAGTTTTCATTGAAACGTTCGTTGATGTTTTTCTTTTCTATGTATTTCACTTAAATAACACTAATACACATAATCACATTATTTCATTCTATGTTAGAGAGGGAAAAAGTAATTTCTAAAGAATATTAAAGAAACTAAAAGTTATTTTTCTGGAAAGGTAGTTGAGTACAAAAATGTAAGTTATAAGAAAACAAGTTAGATTCCATTATAGCAAACTTAGAGAGTTGACTTTACTTTTATAAACTACTCTAGTACACATTTATAAAAATAAATACAAAACTCCCTTTAAAGGGAAAAGCAAGTAATGCAGATTATAACCATGTTGTTTATTTGAATATTTAGACTAGAGATTTAGGAATTTTCTATAAAATAGATACTGGAAAGGGAATAAATGTTGATTCTCTTGATGTACATGCATATAGGCATATATATGTGTGTGGGTGTATGTGTGTATTTTTAATTCTTTCCTGAATTGTCTGCACCCACTTACATTGATTGTTAGTTTGGGGAGAACTTTTTACTGGCTATAGTGTGATAAGGTTCTTTCCCCAGTGGGTTTGAGTATGTGTTGAGGGATGAAAACAGCTGTTTTTTCATACACTTGGGGTTTAGTTTGCCACTGTTTTATTCGGGGCTTTAGGATATCAAGTAATGACCAAAAACTTGGAAAATTTCAAAGTATTTCTTACACTGGATCTTTGAAGGAAATGTATTTCCTCTAACATGTAACAAGTGGCTTTAATGAGCAATTGGCTACAGTTAAGTAATATTATTAGGGAGTACCCTTGTATATATTATATTAAGGTTTTGTCACTGGTTGAGTTAGCTTTACATTTATAAAATGTGTATTGCACGTGAATAACATTTAGTTAAGTAATGAGATGAATTATGACAGGACTTAAGAATTTGTTTTATGCAGTGAATGGAGAAGTTGCATGTTTGAGAATTGGCGCAGTTGGTCAGAATGTTCAAGTTTGGAAAGTGTTTCATTGTGTACGAGAAGAAAATTCTCTGAACCTCAAAAAATAAAAATAGCACAATGATTGGTTTGCGTTGTACTTTTAAGAAACAGAATGTGTTAGGATTTATTTTCCCGCTTGTTGCAAAGCAGCCTATCAGTCAGGGCGCCTGTTTTTATCCATTTCCCAGCCAGTGGCACCGAGCCTTCTTCCATCCGTTAGTTGTCCCAGTGTGTAAGAGGTGGGTGCTGGGGTCCCACCCAGGCCTCCTCCTCCTCCTTAGAGAACTGTGCCTTTTGAGTTCTGACACCCGGCATCTGTAGAGGGCTAGAAAAATTCTGATCCTTCAAGGTTATTTTTATGGTTATTGTTGTAGGTAATTTAGTAGAGTACCTATTTTTAGATAAAACTAACATCTTATTTGGGGATTATTTTAAAATAAGAGATAATTTACATAGTATTTTCCTTTTTAACCACAAACTAGTTTTAAAGGTTTGTATTATATAAAAGACTTTTAACTATAATATTCATATTTAATATTTATAATATGAAATAATATTCAGCTAGATATTTCTCTAAACCATAGAAATTTCTGAACCTAATAATGCAGTCTGATGATTAGAAGAGATCTTTCTTAAACCTGAAGTGTGAACACCAAAATTGTGAGCTGCTGTGGCGTGATCTTGACTCATGATCTGGTTGTTTGACTTGAGTCAGGTCACATATGGACCCTTCTGTCTGTTCCTCGAATGTAAGATTGGGGCTTGGGCCAGACCCCTACTCCCCAAAGTACCTTCCAAACCGTTGTAATTTTATCATTTGGTTCCCATTGTTTCTTGTTAATCATCCTGTCAGTGTCTTTTAAATAAGGCTTATTGTATAAATTGAAATGAGCTAACTTTAACATTTATTTCTGGTAGTTAGTGTTTCATACACGTTTAAACACAGTTTTGTTCAAAAGATAAATGTAGGAAATGAGAAACGTAGTGAAAGTAAGTATAGAAAAGTATGATTGATGTTTGGAACGCTGAGTGTGTGCTCTTACAGTTTTCACAGTACCTTTCGTAGTTCTTCAACTAAACCAGGACTGTGTGAAATATGCCATTCAGCTTTATGAATAGCTCTCAAAGTAGCAAGAAAGGCAGAATATAATGTTTCTAATTCTGCCTTATATATGAAAATATGAGGTGAATATAAATAAAATGAATGAAATAGATATTAAACTGGAAACAATGTTTAAATTAAGTTCTGGAGCTTACACTAACTATGGAACCCTTTCAGGAAAAATAAAAGATTATTTTAGTTCTCATTATTGATCTTAAGCAAGTTGCAAACCAGTGCTTTTCCTTTGCTCTGTGGTCTGCGTGTATTCACATAGAAAGGCCTAGAGATGTGAGCATTGGAAGTGTGGCTTTTTCTAGCTCCCTTGGGCCAGATAGCAGAGAGGCAGCAGGAGGCTAAATATCCCCCCCCACACACACACACACAGGACACTGGATGGGAATGACGATGGAAGGGGACCAGCCACCTTCACCTTGGTGAGCTTCTGGGTTCTCTGGCCGCCATAGGCTCTTTTCGGCTGTGGAGGGGAAGAGAGGGGCTCGCTGCCTCACTGTGCAGTCTCCTGACGGTGCAGCTGTAAGCAGCTGGAAGTGGAGGGAGCATCAGATGCTCAGGGCCGGCCTTAGTCTTAGTGCAGATGTATTTATAACTGAGTATTTGGACAAGTTATTTTCTAATCTGAATTTGTGCTTACGGCAGCACAGTATTGAAAAACAAAATTCGGTTACCTAAGTGAAATCACAATGAAAAGTAGTGGAGGGAGTGTTATTTAGTTGATAGGAATTAATTTGTTTTTTTCAGTGTATTTTGAGCACCTGCTTTATACAAGGCACAATTTGAAGCACTGAAATGCAGTCTAGACTGAAGGCCAATTGTCTTGTGAATAGAATGCATATAGTTTATAGATACAGATGCCCCTGAAATAGTAACTTCTACTGCCACAGGTACGTGAGAAAAGTAAGGTATTTAGAATTAGCTACTTGATTTGGCCTTGTAGGCAGAGTTTAACCAGTTGATGAAGAGGTTAGTGAGATTTTGTGAAGTGCCAAGCACATAGCATACACTCAGTTGAGTGCAAAAAAAAAAATAGTTCCTTAGTCAAAATTATGTTCATATCTCATTTCATGCTATTTACTATACAATTACAATTATTGTTTTTGATTGTGGGATTTTGGCATTTTGAGTGAGCCTAATTACTCCTGGAAAGATGTGGTCACTGGTTCTTCTTTCAGATGTTCGAAATATAAGTGGGATTGTATATGGGCAGGTTAAGTGCTTAAACACATTCACCGTTGTGTACATAACTAATTTTATCAAATGCGCATGCTTATTTTATTGGCATTTATTATGCATGACTCAATTATTTTGCCCAACAAATAGCCTTAAAATGACTCAACCAAGAGGGTCGAGTAGAGACGTCAATTGATAGGGAGCTCCTGGCCTGGCGTCAGGGTTCAGAGCGTGGATTAGGTGAGAAACTGCCTCACTGCCTCTAGGCCTGTGTCAGGTGATGTTACATCAGAGACTCAGGTTCCTCACTGGTGAATCGGTGACAGGAACATCACTTACCTCATACAGTTGTTGAGAGGATTACCTGAGACGCATGTAGAAATACGTATGTAGTATGTAGCAAATACTTGTTACTACTGTTTCATGGTTAACTACTTACGTAATTTGTTTCTAACAATAGTTACACCTTCTGTCAACTTTTCTTATAAGCGGAAATGAAATATTTTACTGCTTCAGACTTCGTGTGATCTCACAGTGAGGCTGCCCTCCAGTAGCTTGAGCAGGGTCTTGCTGAGTACGTTACCTGCATGAAAACAATGTTAGGCTCTTAAAGAAGTTAAAAGGAAATATGTTAAGAGAAACCTCTTTTATTACCTTAAATGCTTATAGCATTGATTAACAAAAAATAATGGACATGCTTATCGCTGATACTGTCTATTCATTAAATCTTGAAGGAATAGTGTAAGAATTCTGCGAATTTAGCTGTACCTGCTCTTTATTAATATTTAGAAAAAAATAAAAATATATATTAGAAAATTAAGAAATTCAGAGTTTTTTGGAGGATTTTTCTCCTTAAACCTTAGTTGGAACTTTAAAAAGGAGAGGATCATGAGAAGAGATAATTATTAATTTAACAGTAATTCAGTGACTACTGTCTGGATAACAACTTTTTAGAGTTTGGGTAGAGATGCAGAGCAAACTAATGTTAATAATGGTTAATGTTAAAGAGAAAGTATATCTGGGTAACTGCTATGCCAACACCACGTGAATGGTGATTCTTTCCTGTTCTGTCCAGTGTCACCTTACAACCTTCCTCTCTTTTTTTGTTAATGTGGGTTAGCTTCGTTACTTATCCCAAGACTCCGGATGTTTCTGTGAGGCCTTGGTATGATGTGGTTACTGTCTCTCTGTCCTTCAGATTAACCCAAGTGTCCTTGGAGAGAGGCTGCATGAGGGCCTTCTGACTCAGTAGATTTTTTTTTTATTATTAAATTTATCAGGGTGGCATTGGTGAATAAAATTACATAGGTTTCAAATGTACACTTTAGTAACATGTCATATGTATATTGCATTGTGAGTTCACCACCCAAAGGGGTGAATTTTAAGTTTCCTTCTGTCACCTTATATGTGACCTCCTTTACCCTTTTCTCCTTCCCCTTCCCTCTGGTGACCATTAAACTGGTGTCCTTGTCCACGAGTCTTCGTTCGTTTGTCTTCGTTTGCTGCTTTCAGTTTTATATTCCATATATGAGTAAAATCATGTGGTTCCTGACTTCTGATTTATTTCACTCAGCGTGCTAATCTCAAGATCCATCCATGCTGTTGCAAATGGCAGTATTTCATCTTTTTTTTATTATGGCTGAGTCATATTCCACTGTATGTATGTATGTACCCTGTCTTTAGCCAGTCACGTGTGGAAGGACATTTCAGTTGTTTCCATGCCTTGGCCATCATGAATAGTGCTGCAGTCACCATCAGGGCGCATATGTCTTTATGGATAAATGTTTTCAGATTTTGGGGGTAGATAGCCAGAAGAGGGATTGCTGGGTCATGTGGTAATTCTGTTCTTAAGTTTTTGAGGAACCTCCATACTGTTTTCCATAGCGGCTGGACCGGTTTCCATCCCCACCAGCAGTGAGGTGGCCCGGTAGATTTTACCGGCATCAGTGTCTCTTAGGCAGGAATCTGGGGATGGCTAGTGGTCGGGACTGTAGATACCTTGATGTAATTAATTGGTTTTGAGGATTTGTTGATTACAAAAAAGCCCTCCGGGAACCCCTTCTGTCACAACACACGGTGCAAGAGTGGGACGTGGACGGCGGTCACGTCGGCCTAGTGCAGCTTTCCTGGGCATCTGTACGGAGCACGTTCATGTATGTGCCTGCCCTGTCTTCCCGTCTGGCAGGAAGCTCCCAGTTAGACCCTGGCTGCCTGTTGGGTGGTGACAGAAATAATGGTTTAGGGTTGGGGAGTGGGGTGGGAGGAACTAATGGAGTATGGTTGAAATGAGGTTTTTAAAAGTTTCCTTAGCTTTAAGGTGTCCTTTGGAGTTTGTTTGTGTCATTGTAGATAGGAATGTTGGTATTATGGATTCATTTGTTTATTCAGATATTTATTAGACACCTACTATGTGCCAGGCACTGTTTTAGGCAAAGGGAATACAACATTGATCAAAAGAATCCCTGCCGTTACGGAGTTTTCCTTGCAGTGGAAGGAGAATGAGAGAAAACTAAACCCAGCACATGCGTGCGTAAATGAATATAGTCTGTCAGGTGGGGGCGAGTAAGGGCTGTGGCGAGTAACCCCACAGGGAGGGGGGCATGTTTTACTCAAGTGCGGATTCCAGCCTCACCTGCAGGGCAGGTGCTTGTCGGAGGGCAGGGACCAGGGCTGTTGGAGCTTTACTCCTGTGACACCAAGTTCCGTTCCTGCCCTGTGTCCAGCTTGCTTCGTGGTGCCTGCTGTCTTAGGAAGCTGCGGTTGGGTTTGTCTGACCTGTGTGAACCAGGAATAATTCAGAAGTTTTTGTTGGGCTAATTGTACGGTGGAGAAACCCTCTTGGGCAGCGTTGTGTGAGTTTCCTGGACCCCAGGGTATGTCTGTAACCTCACTGTTGAATTTGGGGAACCGGATCAAGCCTGGGGCAGCTGGGCATGTTACTTGCTAATTTCATTGACTTGTTCCCAAGGTAGGTTGTCTTCAGTGGAATCCAGTTGAAAAAGAGAAAAATAGAATCTTCTAATGTAGATGTCTTTTTTTTTTTTTTAACGCATATATACAGATTACAGAAGAGGGAATTTGTACCAGTTCAGCATAGTTAAAGTGCTAGTCTTTTCTGTCTATTTAAGGTGATGCCTGATATTGTCATGTTACAGAGGCGGATGCCCCAAACCTTCCGTGATCCAGCAACTGCTCCCCTGAGAAAACTCTCTGTTGACTTGATCAAAACATATAAGCATATTAATGAGGTAAGACTATTCATTTGTCGTAACAGCATCTATCTTGCAATAGAGCAGGGAAAAAAGTTTTGTGACCTTTTTGAACATAACTAAACTTTTTTTTTAAACTCCAGTGATTCTCATATTCATAAATATTGTGAATACTGGTAAGTTAATTATTTATAGGTAATATAATTATGTAAAAGAAAGAAGTTATACTTATAAGGGCTATAGAAAATTAAGATAATTGTGGATAACTTCCCTTTTTCAGAGTTGTATTTAATATATGCTGAGTTATTATTTCTATAATAAGTTCTTTAAAACAAGAAGGGTGAAAATGAGGGAATAATGACACTATAAAAGTATGTCTATGTTAGAATTTGGCTTAAATTTTTATATATTGATTTCTCCTTTTGCTGTGGATGTCAGGAAGCTTTGAGGTACATTTAATACCTACGTACCAGGCATTTGGTCTGGCAGTCAAGTCTGTATTTCTGTAGTTTAAATTTTTTTTTTTAAATTTTATGTATGTTCTTTATATCTTTTCATTGTAAGATCTGAAAGTCTTTTTGGCGGAAGTAAGTAGGAAAAAAAAAAAACATAGACAGCACTTTGAATTACTCATCTTTCAGCTTGGCCCTTTGCCACCCAGAATTGTTTTTCTAGTGTCTGAGACCCTCGACTTGACTGCCGCTGGTGTCCAGCCTCAACATCCGCTCTGTAATTAATGTTAAATGAGCTTTTCTGGAGCGCGGTGGGTGTGCCTGAGCTTGCCTCCTCCAGAGTGAGCCCTGCGCCCTCTTCCCAGCTTTCGAGCCATGCAACTAAAACGATGTTCTCAAGTGTGTACAGATTTTACAGCCTTTCGGTGCTGTTTAATGTCAATATCATTATATTAAAGTGACAAGAGAAAATTAGAATGAACTCAATGAAGAACATTTCTGAGCTGGATTTTGTACCCAACTAATATGTTATGAAACATGTGCCAAACTAGCTTATGATGATCTGAAAACAATCTGATAAATTGTTAACAATTTTTTAATGTCAGTTTGTTAATATCTGATAAATTAACGAAGCTAGTGTTAAGCCGTTGTTAACAGTAACTTTGTTGAAGCTCGTTTGTGACTGTTTCGCTCCATTGTAAACCAAAGTTTTTTATTCGGAGAAACATAATTTATAATTTCCTCAAAGTTAGTTACCAGTTATGTGGCCCTGTTGCCTAGTTTACCTGTTATTTTTTACTGGCCTTAGAAACTTTTATAAGAAAAACACGAGTAAGGAAAGTAACCCAATCTGTTAATGGCCTTTAGTATTATAGGCGAAGGGAGCGAGTGGCTGTTTTTCATTAATTGTTATGTTATTACAGGCTTAAGCATTGGGCCTGTCTCAGAGGGCCTGTTACATTAGTGAAACATCAGTTGAGATACATTTAACTGCTCATGAATAAAATCTTTGCCTTATGATCAAATATATAATTGGCATTGACTGGAAGGAGGGGCCATGAGGGGACTTAAGCACGAGGAGGATGAAAATGTTCTTTTTTTTTTAAAGATTTCGTCTTTGTCGATCGCAGCAACATATACATATTTTCCAAAATCTTTCATATGATACTCTTAAGAGCCATGTCACCTCGCTGGGTATAGACTGTACCGTAATTAAATAATAAATGTAAATGGGATTCTGTTACTTTTCTGGAACGGGATGCTCTGGGCCAATTACTAACGTCTCCTATTTATAAAGTGTATAAACAGTATAATCTTAAAGCGAATGTCAGCGTAGACATTTCTCATTAGTTATATATCAGTATTTTTCTATAATTCAAGTAGCAGTTATAGGAAATTCTTTATTTCGTGTGTTTTATTTGTTATTAAGAATAAAAATTCATCAGTTTCCTACTCATAGCAGATATGTCTCTTGATATATGCTCCCCTAATCTCTAGTAATGTTTTAAATTATACAGTTAACGCTATCTATTCTCGTTTCAGGTTTACTATGCAAAAAAGAAGCGAAGACACCAACAGGGCCAGGGAGACGATTCTAGTCATAAGAAGGAGCGGAAGGTTTACAATGATGGTTATGACGATGATAACTATGATTATATCGTAAAAAACGGAGAAAAGTGGATGGATCGTTACGAAATCGATTCCTTAATAGGCAAAGGTTCCTTTGGACAGGTAATGTAATGGAAAATGCTGAATTTCGTAAATTAGAACTTTTTAGTGAATCATGTTGTTACACCCTTTCCTCAGAAGTATACTTCAGAATATATGTAAACGATATATGCAGTGGTTATGTGTTTGGATTATCCCAGTTCTCTGTATCAGCTATAAAAATTCCATTGGACTTTTTTTTCTTATTTACTTTCTAAAGCTACCTAGTGCTTATCTTCCTAATGACTAAGTGGTTGGTTTTAATCACTTACAGATAGTATTGCCCCTTTCAGATGCGTTTTATATAGTCTTCGGAGAATTCTTCATTGTGAGTCCTAGAGATAATGACCTTCCTGTCTGATACTCCTCTCCAGAGAGAAAAGAATCTCTCTTTTTATCTGGGACAGCAGATGCCCTCTCACTTTTTGGGGGCTTGGCAAGCCAGGGGCTGCACCCTGGGCTAAGCGGGCAGGTGGTTCTTACAGCATCAGCATTGCTCATATGGTGATCAGGGTAATTTCGATGGAAAGGGTCATTTAGGCAGCTTCTACCGGGAATAAGAGGCAGGAATTCCAAGGGACCTGTTTTTTTCTCTTCATTCCTGGCCTTTTCCTCCACTTACGACTCTCCCTTCCTCACCTGACTGCCCAGCCCCACTACAAAGTGCAAACCCCTAAATATATTAATCTCTTCCATCAGCGGTGCCCAGAACAAGAGTTAACAAAATCTTTCTCTTTACACTTTTATTTAAAAAACTTTTTCTCTGGCTGTGGATCTCCCAGTTCTTTGCACTTGTAAATTCTCTCTCACCGAGTCTCAGAGTTCTGTTTTGTTCCAGGTGTGATTTATTGGTCAATCCCAGTCTCCTTCATTTTGCAACCTTTGTGCAGTGCGTTCGTCATTAACCTGTAATCCTGTTACTTCTTTTGATGTTTTAATGATGATAGAATGGGTCTCAGAATGACTTGACCTGAACTACTTTTTTTGATGTAAAAAATCTCTAAAAACTGTGGAACCTGCATGCTCTTACTTATCTGTTCCTACCTTGAGAGAAAGGAAAATGTGCCTCTTTTCAGCCTGGTGGGCCAAATTCATTATGCGTCGGTCTCATCATGCTTAGGACAGAAAGTGTACTGGCAGCCACTGGCAGCCACAGGTCTAGACCCGGAAAAGCCTGTGCTTTTAAACTTGTAGGCAAATCCGAACGCAGTTGCTAGAGGACTGGAGTGGTGCTGTGGCTCTCCCGGCCCTGAGGTCGCATGTGCATGTGTCTGCCCCTTCCCGTGATTCCAAGGGGTTTTGGTGATTGCACATAATTCAGAGACTTCTCCCTTGACTTGTAACTTTTTTTTTTTTTTTTTTTGCTCCCAAGTCCAGGATTTCTCAGGATTTGGGGAATCCCTGTTTGTGAAATTTTCACTTTTTTTATCAGAAGTTGCTTCTGTCCCTCTGTCAGTCTCTTAAGGCATTTCTGAGGCCCAGCTTTTTAAAGTAAACACCCTTGACATAGAAAGTGCCGTTTCTACCTTGAAAATCACACCGGCGTTTATGCGGTTGATCTCAACGGGATGTTTTTACTTTTGTTTTTACTTCTGTGAAAATGATGACCGTGTAGCCTGCTCTCTAAACTTAAGTTTCCCAGGATGCTCAGTCTTTGAGCTCAGGGGGATGTCCTCCTCCCCTTTCATTGTCTTGTCCCTGGATTCCTGAGAGCAAGTGAGCACAGTAACCCTGTGCACGTGCAGGCCTCTGCGACATCAGTCCCCATTGCGGCAGGTCACATGGAGGCCTGTCTCCTACAGCGCGGTGTGCTCGGGCCCCGGACCTGCCACTCACCAAATGACGTCTTCCATGGCCATGTGGCCAGACTTGC
Source organism: Macroglossus sobrinus (assembly GCA_004027375.1). NCBI lineage: Eukaryota > Metazoa > Chordata > Mammalia > Chiroptera > Pteropodidae > Macroglossus > Macroglossus sobrinus. Next base: position 57,266 of record PVKZ01003844.1, read on the forward strand.
TCAACAGTCTCTGCCAGGTCCTTGTTAAAATAAGGGGCTCCTTCCTTCATTCCTTAAGCCAGTGGGAATCAGTCCTGATTGCACAATGAAATTTCCCGGGGCGCTTTAGGCGGGGAAAAAGAAGGACGGATGCTTAGATGCCAAACCAGTCAAATCAGAATCTCTGTGATGAGATTCTGGGCGTTGATATATTTTTTAAAAACTGCCTATTAAGTGTGTAATTCAGGGTCAAAAACCATTGCTTTAGCATTTCGCTGGTTAACTATTTGCTAAGTCAGTAAATAGTTGGGCCCCTTTGAATGGCCTTTGTCCCGGAGACGGTTGGGATCTGGGCGCTGAACTGCAGCTCTTGGTGCAGTCAGTATAGTCGGCGAGACAGAAGGATGCCAGAGCCACTCGGTCACATGTTTACCCGGGTAGCCCCTGATTTCAAATACAGTCGGTAGTATTTTTTTAGAATTGGGTAAAACCAGAGATGTTGGTTTTTTCCTTCTATGTTTGGTTCTAGCTGAGCTGTTTGTAATCTGTCACTGACAGTATTTTTAACTTTGACTGACGCAAATCTTGGAACACGCATTCCATTCTCTCCCTGTAATCCCGCGGCACTCAGCCCGCCCCTGGGAGTCACTTGGGGTTCTACCTGCACGCCCAGACTGTGCGAGTGTGCGAGGCAGTGCGACTCAGACGGTTGCCTCTTCAGATTATGTGTAATGCTGTAAATGGAACATATTAGTCAGTTCCAGTGGATGTTTCTGATCAGTAGAGATAAGAGTTTTCATTTATGCATTGATTTCTTAATTTTTATGTAAATCTCTTCGTTAACAGCACAGAACTCATTTTAAATGAGTAACTTAAATGAGTGATGTGCATGATGACTTGGTCACGAGCACTTTCCTCTCCTTAGCAGTCCTGAGTCCCATTTTAAAACTCACACTCCCCTTATTTAGGCATTTAATGTTTATCTTGGAACTTTCCTGGTAATTTGTATTTGATTTTTTATTTTTTAGTGTAAACTAATCCTTCTGTTGTATACCCATGTTTTATCTATGAAAATCTAATTTAAAGTTAGGAAGTTATTATCTACATTTTTCAGGAACTTTTAAAAAATTTTACACTAATACTTGGGATTTAAACCAGGTTTTTCTCTCATTAGAAGAATAGTTGGAAGAATTGTCTTGGAGTGTTACTTAGGTGAAAAAACAAAGCACTTGTTCAGATGCATCATTATTTTCAAAAGAGGAAAATAGTTAATCCAGTTTTGTTAAGAAAGTCTTCTATTTTGTGGAAATTTAGAAATACTGTAAAGAAGCAAAAGAAACTCAGTTGAAAAGATTGAAAGTGATTGTAGAGCAGTAAATGGACATTACTGAATGGAAGTGAATAGGCTGCCTTCTGATGAGGAAGGTCAGCAAATGAGTTACGTCAGGGTACAATGAAGGTGAATTGGATCCATTAAGGAAATAGAGAATCATTCATTCCTCTTTCTTCTCTTTTAGGTTGTAAAAGCATATGATCGTGTGGAGCAGGAATGGGTTGCCATTAAAATCATAAAGAACAAGAAGGCTTTTCTGAACCAAGCCCAGATAGAAGTGCGACTTCTTGAGCTCATGAACAAACATGACACTGAAATGAAATACTACATAGGTAAGCAGGCACACGGACCGGAGAGCTGAGCGAATGGTGGTTTTTGTACGAAAATGTTGGTTTTATCTTAGAGCGATTGACCAAAAATTCAACTGTTTACTTCTGTTGGAGGACAGACATTTAGATAAGTTACCTGATCTGGCCATAATATTCTAAGTCTTTGGGAATGTGCACGCGCCAGGTGGTGTACAATTCAGAAACAAACAAGAATCGTGTCATTTTTGGGAGGTGGGGGCAGCTTACAAGTGCTGTTTGTTTGCTTTAATCCCACCTGTTATTTCAGAGAGTCCTCTTTCTGGTAACTTTCCTCTTTTGTTTCTTTTCTGAGGTATCTGGTGCAATCCATAGTAATAACATTTGTATTTAAAACCTTTTTGCTGGGCACTTACTGAACATTTACTATTCACTGTGACTCTAACTTAGTAGAAGGTGAGCTCAGTCTCCTTCAAGGGGCTGAGAAACACAAGCAGCCGTTCTAAGGACACTTGACTTGTAAAGTGGTCTCTGGACATGGATCCTCCCTTCTTTTCACTCTTGTGTGTTGCATTTGAGGGTTTGCTTAAGTAATAGAGATGCTGGTGTGTTACTGTAATATTTTAATTTTTGTCTTATTGAAAGAAAACATGCTAGGCATATAGTAAGCATTCAATAAATGTTAGCTTTTCAGTTCTATATAGTAACGGTTCTCATTTTTGTTTCTAGTAAATGGACTGATAATCGTTAACTGTATAAGTCATTACAGATATTCTTTTGGTTGAGGTTTTTGTTTTTAACTCCTATTTGGAAGATGGTGCATACAATATCTCAAGAACTTGAGGTTCTGTATTGAAAACCGGAGAAAAATAACTTTACAGTTAGATACAGCCATGTCTGTAGAGTTGTTACCTTCAGTTTGAGATGTCTGTAGGTCATGTTGCTCTTCTATGACATAATTTATATTTATATCTTTATAGTTTATTCTGATGAGTTTTATTTCATTCTTTGAACTGTTCAGAAACCCACTTCTTTACCATGTAGCATAATTTCTTATCTGGATTGTTTGGTACTTGCCACGGTCTAGTCACAAGGAAAGTTAGTTTAGGTCTAAAACACAATTTTGCAAATCCAGAGTTCAGTTAGAAAGACGTGGGTGTGATGTTCTCTGATAACATCGATAGTGCTTGCTTAGCCCATTGTCGTGACAGCACTGGGCAGTACGGAGGCCGGGTAGAGCCCAGTGGGTTGGTGATCCACTGGCAGAGCCTCCGAATCCCAGAGCTGCCCGGAGGGATTTTCATCCTCACGCTGGAATTCTGGCATCAGCTACCTTTTGCATTATTACTTTTGTGGCTCGTGTTGGACCATATTAAAACTCTTCCGTGGACCGTGTCTGGTGTGTCTTATTGTCACATGATTTTAGTTGTAAACCTATGAACTTCAGTTAGTAAGAGCAGAGATTAGACATTCTTATGTAACCTTCAGGATCCTTTTTTTTTATTTGCAGAGTGTTGAACTGTACTGTAGACTCCTGTAGAGCCACACAGTGTGTGTGTACTGTTATTTATATCCTGATCTTAGACCACGTGTATCAGGAGTGATCTAAAACCAGTGTTGATGTGCACTGCTTCTGGGGAGGCAGTCTGTGGCTGCTCCCAGGACATCTCAGTGTGTCCCCATTCACAGGGACCAGGCACGAATGCTGTCATAGTTATTCCAGATAGCTGTCTTTATGACACTAAAAGTCCCAAATGAAGGTAACCTTGACAGACAGTGGTTTTATGTCGCTCCAGTTGGGTTACAGGTGCTTTGGTATATGTAAGAATTTCTGTGAAGGGCAGCTCTTTACTGAATGACCTCATCTGATGTGAAGTCAGTGTTAATTCTGTGCTTTAAGTCTTTGAAGCAGTTGAGCGAGTGAGTAGTAGCCTTCTTGGAAGGTCAGCCGTGATAGCAGGTAATGTGTTCTACTCTTACCGTTCGTAAGCCTACTTAGAATTTCTTCTCGTGATTGGGCTTCAGTTTAAAATTTCCCATACCTTAGTTTTGCACAAGGTGTCCCATATACCAGTTTGAGGAACCTAATTAGACGCTTTGATTTTGAATTCTAGTACCTTCCAAACATGATTTTCAAACTTTGGCTCTATTTGACTAAGGAAAAAAAAAATCTGTCTCCCTTTGACAGTTGTTACAGAAAACTGCTAGTGAACACTAAGACTGGCCAAAGCCGATTGTGTAGGTATATCCTAGCTTTCCCAGAGAGGGCTGCCAAGGACAGCACTGTCCAAACCAGAGCGCCCCGTGGGTGGAGCTTAGACAGACAGAGCTGTGAGGGCGGGCTCTCAGGATGTACAAGGTGCTTTCTCTTACAGATGAGGCTCAGGTTACTGAAGTATTCTCGGTACTGTTGGTCAGCTTGCTACTCATGTTTTCAGACCTGACTTAGCTTATTTATTTATTTTTTTAAAAGCAAGGCATTTTGGTACCATTTCTTACATTATTGCTTTTTGGCAGAAACTGCACCTGTTTAATTCAGTAAGTACACAATTTAGATATTCTTAACTGATTAAAGAATGCGCTGTGACTACAGAATGCTGATCTCCAAATTTTAATTTGATTTTTACTTTATATTTGACATTGTAATGTTAATAGCGTTTTGAGAGCTTACGCACACGTTATTCTCATTTTATTGGTCTAGGTATAATTTAAAATGGAACTTTTTCTCTTCCAGTGCATTTGAAACGCCACTTTATGTTTCGAAACCATCTCTGTTTAGTGTTTGAAATGCTGTCCTACAACCTCTATGACTTACTGAGGAACACCAATTTTCGAGGTGTCTCTTTGAACCTCACGCGGAAGTTCGCACAGCAGATGTGCACCGCACTGCTCTTCCTGGCGACTCCGGAGCTTAGTATCATTCACTGTGACCTAAAGCCCGAGAATATCCTCCTCTGTAACCCCAAACGCAGTGCAATCAAGATCGTTGACTTCGGCAGTTCTTGTCAGCTGGGGCAGCGGGTGAGTACCTTCCGCCACTTGGGAATTCCGTAGAATCGGGTAAGATGGCGTAGGCAGATATCGGAAATGTTATTAATGTGTATACACGTTGGCAGTAGTCACAAGAGGGTTATCTTTAAAACGTAGCACTCGATATGTTGTGTTGATACCTATTTTGTGGAAATATCTTTTAAAATGCAAATAGGCTGCGGCCGTGCTGCCCTGAACAAGCCCGATCCCAGCTGATCTCGGAAGCTAAGCAGTGTTGGGCCTGGTTACTACTTGGAGGGGAGACCACCTAGGAAGACCAGGTGCTGCAGACATAAAAAATAAAAAATAAGGGATTGTAAGCTGACGTAGTCCTTAGAATCTGTGAGGTCAACCAAGGGTTGCCTTGCCTTAAAAAAAGAAAAAAAATAATAATGCAAATAGGAATTTGCATTCAAATTGCATTTGAATTGAAAGATATAGGTTTTTCAAAGTGGATTTTAAAAAATTGTACGTATGCAAAAAGCCTGAGAGAATAGATGAGCGTATTAAATATTTGTAACTATATTTCCAAAATAGAGATTTTAGTATGAATTTGGAGAAATTCTAGTACTAGAACATTGAATCATTGCTATAAAATATAGATCAAGATAAATACTTTTTCCTCAAAAAAATGCTGAGGGACGTGGCTCCATAGTGTAGTGGTTAGCACGTCAGCTTACCATGCAGAAGGTCCTGGGTTTGTGCCCCAGTGGAGCCACGGTCCATGGTCTACGGCCACGCCACCCTGAACAAGCCTGATATCTGATCTTGGAAGCTAAGCAGGGTCGGGCATGGTTAGTACTTGGATGGGAGACCACCTAGGAAGACCAGGTTCTGTAGGCATAAATAATAATAATAAAAAAAAAAACTGATGGGTAAAAAAAATGCAGATAGTTTTACATTACACATGGTAATGTAGTACAGAAATTAAAGTTGACAGACATACTTGTTTTGATAAATAAGTTTGTCTTTTTTTCCTTATATAAATTCTGACTTTTATCCAAACTGACTTTTTTTAGACTGCTAAACACAGACATGTCTGTAGCAAAAAATAGATTTAGGTTTGGCTGATTTAGGACAGGAAATTTTTTGTACTGTTTTTTTTTTCTTCTAGTATTTCTAGAATGACTGTGAATAGCATGTTTTATGTATAAAATAGAAATTATAGGTTATTCTCTACTTGAAGAATTAGGGTCACTGTTTGATAATATTTGACTTATTTTAACTCTCTTTCTTTGAAAGAGCAAGGAGGGAACACAACTAACATTCAGATACCACTATTTCATACTAGTTTTGCTCTTTTTTGTTTTTCCAAATCAGTGAAATTTCCTGTCCTGTCCAACTATTTTCTGGGTTTTAAATATAGCACATTAATTTAATCTGGACGGTTTATAGTTAGCCAACGGGATTGTCTGACTGTTACTTTCTGCGAATTATTTTATGGCAGCAATGCTGAATAGGTCATTGAAATAATTTTTAAAAAACAAAGGCATAGTCAGCAAAATTTGTTCTTTCAAATCAAGAGATGCCCATAGGTGTTCATGTGGGATCATGTATATATTGTGTCTGGAAAATACATGCCCATCTTCAGAGTTATTGGATAGATTTTAGACTTGGAAATTCTTTCCCCATTTAATGCAAAATCATGTGTTCTGTCCTAATATCAAATGCTGTTCTCTCTCTCCAACCACACTGAGACAGCGATTCCTTCAGCTCAGTTAATTTTTAACCTCGTTGAACGTATGAGAGTTGCATGGGAAGTCATTTCCAAAATACACATGCGGGTAGCCTTAGGTCTCCTGGCTCAGTATGAGAAGGTGCTAGGGCAAGTGGGCTTCAGAACTTCCTCCCAGTTCTGCAGCACACCTGGGAGATGAGCCTGTCACTGGGGGCTGGTTGGCTACCTCGTAGAAGGTGGGAAATAAGACTTTGCCAGTATAAGGGAGTCTTTGGGGCTTAACGATGCTCTTGGCTTATAAAAACTTGGCAATACAAGACTTCTTTCTGGTCCCTTTGAATTGGACATTCTTCATTGTGAGAAGGCCCTAAGGTCGGGCTGACCTGCTTATGGAGGCGTGAGATGATTCTTGGAGGCTTGGCTGGAGTTGTAGGTGGGAGCGCAGAAGCTTTTGTGAGAAAGCAACGTTATTCTGCTGGCTGCCTGGTTTGAGTGTAGGTTAGGCAGTTTAAGTGGGATTTTGTTTCTTCTCTGTCTTTTTAAATAAAACTCTGTGCTTTACAGATATTTGTTTTACTAGACATAAACAGTGGTTAAATGAAGATAAATTGGTGTCTCAAGACATTTTCAGATTACTTCATTGAAAATAATCTATTTCAAGACTTTCTCTTCCTACAAAGCCTTAGATTGAGGTGACAGGGGGATAGGGCAGAGACATGATTAGCCAGAAACAATTCTTTATGGAATCTTTATATAGCAGTGTTTCTAGGATTTATCTATGACACTAATACAGTATGGATGTCTGAATTTTTAATTATATTGTGCTGAGTTTGACTCTTGATGCTGAAATGCATTCTAACCTAAATTAACCTTAAAAAGGTTAATTTAAATACAGTTAAGCCGTTAATGGTAAACTGAGTGCCAGCCATAGAAAGAATAATTAACAGGGAAAAAATTATTTTCAATAATTTTTCATTCTAATAAGGCATAACTGTTTTAAGATGTACCTTGATTACCAGTTAAGACTGGACTAAACGAAAGGACCTGAATTTTATACATTTTACATTTCACAGTCATCTTAACTACTCACTTGACATGTTTACTTCTATTCATTTGTCGAAATCGGTAAATGGAACATTAAGTTAGGAGTTAGCTAGTTAACTTTTTTCCCATTAATATTAGATCAGTGTTCTTAATGCAGTGTTTGACCACAACTAAAACTTATTTTGGAGTTAATGCTATTTTGAAATATTTTTCAGATATACCAGTATATTCAGAGTCGCTTTTACCGGTCTCCAGAGGTGCTCCTGGGAATGCCTTACGACCTCGCCATCGACATGTGGTCCCTTGGGTGTATTCTGGTCGAAATGCACACTGGAGAGCCTCTGTTCAGTGGAGCCAATGAGGTACCTGATGGAGCGCCTGGAAAATTGTTTCTGTTTTCATAATTTCTTTGTTTTTACTCTATAACAGTGTAATCTGAACGTTGTGAATGTTGTGTTTAGGGAAAGATGCCTATTTACCAAATTAATCATTCAAATGTTAGGTTAGATTTGAATTTACATTACGCATTTTTCAATTATCATTTGGTGAGTCTGGAGTAAGCTGTTAATGAAGGAGAACAATAAAGTGGATTAGAAAATGTTAAGTATTTTGTATAAATTTTCCAGGTTTTAAGTAAAATAACCAAAAAAAGCGATGAAGGAATGAGGGCCACCCTGTAAACAGTGTAAATGTCACTATAAATTTTGAGGCTATCATTTGGAATTAAAGAAAAGATGACCAGTAAGGTTAATGGATATACAGTCTGGATAATTGAGAGTAAATGAGAATTATAGAATTTTAGAACTACAGACTGTAATCTTCTAGTCCCCAGGTTTCCTGTCTGTTCTTAGAATATTCTTGAAGGTCAGAGGGCAGTGCCTAGGCAGGCGAGGGTGAAGCTAAGCTCCCTTGTAGTCAGGGGAATTGGACTTTTATTGGTTTTAAAACTATTTGCTTGTGGGTTTTTTGTTTTTTTTTTGTTTTTGAAAAGTTAGACCACTGCCGTTTGTGATCAGTCCGTTCATTTATAAATGAGAAAAGAAAGACCAGCAAAACCTCATGATTTGTGCTGAGTCATACAGTTGTGGATAGGTTTAGCTTCTGTTTGCCATAAGTGCATGCCACAGTGTGTGTGTTTAATATAAGTAAGGTTATTGTAGATTAGCATGTTTTCATGGGCTCAGACAGTGTTAGGGTCACCTGATACTTTGGTGGCTTCCATTTCACTCCCTATAAATGCCCGGGTTGTCCGAGTGGCTGGAAAACCCCTTTGTCCCTCTGTCCCTCTCCTCCTTGTCACCTTCCCTCTGACTCAGCACACAGCCTTCTCTGAGGTCCCTTGGGAACGTATAGCCGCAGGCCCTTAACCAGGGCCTCGGCGTGTCTTCTTTCCTGCGCCTGCTCTCTCCCTGAGCCCTGGGCCCCTCCCTCACTGCCCTGCGGTCCTTGCTCTCAGGCCACCATCTTGGTGAGACCCTTCATGACGCCCCATTTTAGGTTGCAGTGCCCCTCTCACGCCCCATCTCCTTTTTTTCTCCTTAGTTCTTAGTTGTCATCTGACGTATTTTCGTATTTGTTTATTGGTGATCTCTTCCCGTATCATGTAAACTTTTTGGTAGGGATTTCTGTTTTATTCACTGCTGTATTCTACTGAGCATGGTTTCTAGCATAGAGTGGACACTCGGTATTTAAATAAATGACTCTGCACTTAAAAAAAGTTTATTATTAGATCCACACTTCATTAAGCCTCAGGGATTTTTTAATGGTTTTTTAACTAAAACTCCTCAAACTTAAACTCTTAAAATCCCCTCCAGTCCTTCCTTTTTCTGCTTTGTATCCATGACCCCCTGACACACCACAGATTTATTTATATCTTTGTCTGCCCTCCCCTCTGACATGTTGGGCTCCAAGGAGGCAGTGACTGTATCTCTGTTGTTCGTTATTGTATACTCAGTGCCCAGGGGAGTGCGTGGCACACAGGAGGTGCTCAGTTTATTTATTTATAATTTATGATTGAATGAATGAATGAATGAATACGATGCACTACAGTAGAAATTACATGTTTTATTTTTGTTTTTGTTCTTAATGCAGGTAGATCAGATGAATAAAATTGTGGAAGTTCTGAATATTCCACCTGCTCATATTCTTGACCAAGCACCAAAAGCAAGAAAGTTCTTTGAGAAGTTGCCGGATGGCACTTGGAACTTAAAGAAGACCAAAGATGGAAAACGGGTAAAATAGGGAAACTTTTATTTTTTTTTTTTTGAACTTTTGTCATTTCTTTCACTAGAGCTGTCTTTTTCTAGCTCATTTTCTATTTACTTGAAATCAGTGTTAGAGTTGACAGTTTCAGTAATAACTCAGGTATGTACTGAACTGTCTGGGCCCGTGTTTGCTTAATGGTCAGAGTTCTCTCTGAGGCTTCCTTATGAAAACTGCGTCTGCCCTTTGAGACAGCTGATCAAATCGCCATGCCTGGTTTCAACAGCAGAATCAGTAAGTTTGACCTTCGCTTCTCACAACTTGGGTATGTAGTGAATTCACTCACAGTTAACAATACTGCAGCTGTGAACAGTAGAAGTCATAATTGCAGTAAATGGCTCTTTTTTTTTAGTTCAGATGGAAGAAAAAGATTTTTGACTTAAGCAGTATGTGACAAGAATACAGACTGACTAGAGAGTCCTTTGATCGATTTCATATGGTAGGCAGGGATTTCTCGTCTCTAAAATCTTGAAAAGTGAGGCTTTTAAAACATTAGGAGGTTTTTTTGGTGATTTTCTTTTATCTGAGAACTTTTTTCTGACACCTAAACTGTGACAGTTTAATAGAATGACAGAAGTTTTGCATCTTGATTTACCTTTTTGCTTTACACACCTGAAAATAATCACATATTTTATAATCTAGTTTTAGTATAAAATGAATACAATATATAGATATGTGATTATATGTGCTCTATATAACAGATACCTTGTGATTTGAGTTTTGCATTTTTAACATTGAAGAGTTTTTATTTTTGCTTCAGTTTTTATTTTGCCCCCTTGCATTTGAGCGATGTTGCCACCAGGTGTCATTTCCAGTGAACTGAAGATTATTGCTTTCATTCACCTTCGTCTAGCTGTGGCATCTTAGCTTCTCATGTCCAAAGATTTTCTCTAGAATATTTAAAAACATATATGTAATTGTGTTTTTCAGAACTGATTGGTAATGTATTGCATTCTACCTTACTCTCTAAAGTTTCAGGCAATGCAACATCCAGCAGCCAAGTTTTACCTGCTCCCCGTAAGGACGGGATGGAAAATACCAAGCAGACATCCTGAGTCCCTTTGCCTTTGTTCACATAGCTTATCGTCATGGTCCTTTTTCCCTGAGTCAGAACGCAGCCTGCGAGCCCTTCTTAGCGTCATCCGCATTCAAGCTAGTTCCTACCCGTTGATTCAGTGTAGCCCGCAGGACATGAAACCTCCTTCCTGTTTTATCTCTCTGCAGCTCGAGCTGCTACTTTCTCCAAGTTGAAGTCTTCTTTCTTTATGCTGCTCTTTTTTTTTTTTCCATTGACCTAAATAAAAGATTCATCTGTTCCAGTCTCAAAATCTCTGCCATATAAAACCACAGTTAAGTCACTATGGGCTATAACCTATTATTTCTTCCAATTTAGGCTATATTATTTGTTTTTTAAATTATTTCTGAGAGGACATTTCAGAATCTTTTCCCTTCTTAAAATTGAAAGTATCTTAACCTATATTTAATATGTATTAACTAGATTTTATGAGATTTCCTTTAGCCACAATTAGTAACTGATTTAAACTTAATTTTTAAAAGCATAAAATAACTATTTCTCTTTAAACATTATGAAGAATGCACTAGAGATTTTAACTTTAAGTATAAAGAGGTGTGCATGGACTACTGTCTGTGTGGTTTATTTTGCTTAGTGCTTTTATTTTTACCTTGAAATTTCTCATTTTACATTTCAAGAGCCCATTTTAGCTTCCTAGTAATGAAATCCATACCTAGTAATTTTTTTTTCTTTTGTGGGGAAGGGGGATGAAGAATTAAGACTATAAATGATATCGTTTTATTAAAGTTTAATTTATGTACAATGAGATACATATATATAAAGTGTTTATTGAATTTTAGTCTTTATTTATAACAATGTATCTATTACTTAAAACACGATGTTCCCACCACTCCCAAAGTTCTCTCACGACCCTTTTCTGTCCTCGCAGCCCCGCTTTCTGATTTCTGTCATCATAGGTTAGTTTTGACTATTGATAGGCATAGTTCATGTAAATGGAATCTTATAGTGTTACTTTGTTTCTTTCACTTTACAAACTGTTTTTGGAGATTCATCCATATTGTGTATCTCAGGAGTTATTTATGTTACTGCTTCATAGTATTTCATTGAATGGAAATACCATAACTATCAGTATTTACCCATCGATGGGTGTTTGGGTTGCTTCCGGGTTGGACTATTATGAATAAGGCTACAGAGAATCCTTGTATAAATCGTTTGTACATCCATGTTTTTGTTTCTGTTGGGTCACTACCAAGAAATAGAGTTACTGCCAGGTTATAGGGTGCATGTGTGTAAGAAAATACCAAATAGTTTTCCAAAACTTCGTTGTTTCACATCCCACAACGTACGAGGGTTCCACTTACACGACATCCCCACTACTTGTATGGTTGTCTCTTATTTTAGTCATTCTAATGGTTAGGTAGCATTTTTTATTTGCATTCCCCCATAGCTAATGATACCACCTTTTCATGTGCTTCCTAGCCATCCATATCTCTTCTTCTAAGAGCGTGTCACCAAGAGCGTGTCACCCTTTCCAGTCCTTTGCCCCTTTGTTACTGGGTTGTAGGAGTTCTAGAAGTCCCTTTGTCACATACACGTCCATATTTTTTCCAGACCGTGGCTTGCCTATTTCTTAGTGGTATCTTGATGAGCAGAAAAGTTTAATATTGATGAAATCAAATTTGCCGGCTTTTTAAAGGAAAGGTATTTTTTATATTTTAAAAAATCTTTGCCTGCCTTAACTTTGTGTAGCTATTCTTCCATGTTTTCTTGTAAAAGTTGTTCTGATTCTAGCTTTTATAGTTCGGGTTCTTTGGTCCATCTCGAATTAATGTGTGAGTATGGAAATAGGTGTTCATTTTCCCTATGTGCTTACCCAGTTGCTTCATCATTTGTTCTAAGCGGTTGCCTTTCCCTGCTGATCGGCATTTGGACTCCATTCTATTCCATTGGTCTGTCTGTCCTTAAACCAGTACCACAGTGCTGATGGCTGTAGCTTTGTGGTGAGTCCGGAATTCAAGTGTAGCTGAACCTTGAACAGTGCAGGGCTATGGGTGCTGACCCCGTGCAGGTGAAAATGTGCATATAACTCTTGACTTCCCCAAAGTTGTATGCTGATAGCTTACGGTTGACTGGAAGCCTTACCGGTAACATTAGTTAATTACCACCTATTTTGTATTTACATGTATCATATGCTGTATTCTTATAATATAGCAAACTAGAGAAAATATTATTAAGGAAATAAGAAGATACAGTACTGTATCGATATTGTAAGTTTATATTGTTTACGAGATGAATCATCAGTCATTACCTACGTCAGTATTGTTTTATACGATAAAAAACAGTGTAGGTGTTACGCACCTTACACGAGACATCGCAAACGAGAAGACACTGTGACAGAAGTGTGCACTAATCTACAGGTGCCGCAGTTCATGGCTTGATGGTGAAGCCGCAGCAGTGTGGTTGGTCTGGCCGCGCAGTGTGACCGTTCGGTTGCTTCGCGGTAGCCTGGCCTCCGTGCTGATGAGTGAGTCATCGTAGCGTTTTCATGGCACACAGTGTTACAGTCACTGTGTATGGTGCAGTACTGGAAGCATTGTTCATTTTCTTTTTAAAAAACCACTTCCCTGTGATGAGAAGCTGATGCCCAGTCTCTCCAGTGATGACTGAAGGAGGCATACTGTTTGGTAATGTAATTCTCTGAAAGCAAGTTATAAAACAGTGAGAAACTAATACATTATTAAATTTATATTTCATGCCACGTACCTTATGCCTACGTAAGGATAGGCTATCCACTTCCGGACAAGTGTTGTGCATGCTGCTTTACACGATGACACTTGGCGATGGTGGTGATGGTGACAGCAGTGTTTTCACCAATTTCCTTTTCTTATTTGTTGATCCTTTTGATATATGATATATTTATTTATTTTGAAATGCTGGGCACCTGCAGACCTTGATATGTGGTTCATACCAAGCAATTCAGCTTTTTTTTTTTTTTTTTTTTTTGGTAATGTCATGACTTTTCTCTGCTTCTTGGGACCACTTCCAGCGTCACTAGTGGCACTTCGTATGGGTCCCATGGTATTCAAGGTTGACAGTACAGTCCTAAACACAGTGAAAAAACATGACAACCTCGAGAGATCACTTTCTCCTTCGATATGCAGTTTCCTGGAGATACGAACCGTTCGTGCAGACACGCATGGCGTTTTAATGGACACTGGCAACCCTGGAGCTCACCGCAGTAGCAACAGGAAGTGGCCGTGAGGTCATTCCAGTAGTACAGTGTGTACTACAGTTCATTTTGTGCAGAAACGATTTAATACTGCATCTTTATGTTTACACTTCTCTCAACTGCAATATCATCATTAGGTTTTTATGTCAAGATTATGCTGGTCTCAAAATGATTAGGACATATTCTTGATTTTTCTGAAAGAATTTGTATAAGATTAGCATTATTTATTTTGTATGTTTAATAGAGTTCATTAATAATGACATCATCAGGACCTGGGATATTCTTTGTTACTATTGTAATTCACATTTTGGAGGGCAAATATATGACTATTTAGATGTTTTTTTTTTTTTAAGTGAATTTTGGTAAGCTGTGTATTTCAAGAAACTTACCCTTAGCATAACAGTTGTTGAGTTTGTCAGCATAAACTTATCCAAAATATTTTATTTTATTCTTTTTTAAATTTCTGGAGGTTCTATAGTGATATTCTCTCTTTTATTTCTGATATCGTTCATTTGTATTTTCTCTTTTCCCTATTATTTTTGCTAGGAGTTTATTAAACTTATTATTCTTTCAAAGAACCAGCTTCTGGTTTTTTCCTTCTAACTTTAGTTGGAATTTACTTTTTCTAGCTTCTGAAGGTGGAAGCTTAGATCATTTATTTAAAACTTCCTTCTCTTATAGCATTGAGTAGTATAAATTTCCCTATCAGCACTGCGTTAGCTGCATCTTGCAACTTTTGATGTTTTTTTAATCGATAATAATTTTTTATTTTTCAGTTATAGTTGGCATACAATACTACATTAGTTTCAAGTGTGCAGCATAGTGTTTAGACATCTATGTAACTCACAAAATGATCACCTTAATAACTCAGGTGACCCTCTGACACCATCATAGTTATTAACAATATTGGTTATATTTCTTGTGCTGTACTTCCCATCTCTATGACTACCAATTTGTAACTACCAGTTTGTGCTGCTTAATCCTTTCCCCCTTTTTCACTCCCCCCGCCCCCACCATATGGCTGCCACCAACACTGGGCTTACAGGTGCCTCAAGGCACTGGAACCCTGGGCTGGGGATCCCAGTGTGTGGCTGGGACCCCTCGCTCCTCTGGTGGCGGATGGCTCTGCAGCCAGAGATGGCCCTTCCGAGTCTCAATTACCAGTTAGGCTGG
Organism: Macroglossus sobrinus; assembly: GCA_004027375.1. NCBI lineage: Eukaryota > Metazoa > Chordata > Mammalia > Chiroptera > Pteropodidae > Macroglossus > Macroglossus sobrinus. The sequence continues at coordinate 72,332 of PVKZ01003844.1, forward strand.
TTCATGTCTCCATTCCTCCTACCTTTTTGAGGTGACCTAGTAGTAGGGCTTCTGTTCAGCCAGACCTCTGGTGACTTCATAACCCTGGTTGCTCTGTAGTTTCGTTAAAATTTTGGTGTGGTTGCCGGAGGAGGCGTGCATAGCCACTACCTTCTGTGCCATCTTGAGTCCTGTTGATACGTTTTAACTATCATTTTGAAACGTTTTTAATTTCCCTGTGATTTCTTTACTGACCTATTGTTAGAGTGTTGTTTTTTAATTTCAAAGTATTCGAGGATTTTCTAAATATCTTAATGCTACTGATTTCTAGTTCAGTAGCATTATGTTCAGAAAATATGATTTCATGCCTTTAAAATTTATTGAGACTTGTTTTATGACCTAACACGTAATGTGTCTCGGTGAATGTTCCACATGCACTTGAAAAGAATTGTGTTTTATAATTGTTTGGTGTAGTAGTCTACAAATGTCAATATATGTCAGGTTGTTTGATATATTTTTCTTCACATCCTTTATGTCCTTAACTGTGTGTGTATGTGTGTCTGTCAATTTATATTTATTTTTTCAATGACAGAGGAAAGCTAATTTTCAATGACAATTTTCGATTTGTCTTAATCCCCCTTTAGTTGCTTTTTTTGAAGCTCTCTTAATAGGCGCTTACTCATTTAGTATTAGTTACACTTTGTGATAGATTCACTCTTTCATCATCATGAAATGTCCCTCTTTATCTCTAATAATATTTTTGTCTTTAAGTCTGCTTCGTCCAATATTGCTGTAGTTCTCTCTACCAGCTTTCTTATTCTTATTATAAAGCATGACTTTTGTATACAACATGCAGTTGTCATGCTTTTTAACCTAGCCTAAGAGTATTTTTCTTTCACAATGAATATTTAGTCCATTAAATTATTCAGAGGTTTGGGTTTTAGACTGTCTTAGTCGTCTATTTGTCTTGTCTCTTCGTTGTTCCCCTTCTTTCCTGCCTTCTTGTATTAATTGAGTACTTTCAGATATTTCATCTTCTCTATTGACTTTTTAGTTATTTCTTCGTGTGTAATTTTTAGTATTGCTTTTATGATATGCACCTTTAACTTATCATTTGACCTTCACATATCACTTGATAAACCAGGTAATAACCATGTGCTTTTACTAACCCCTTCCATCTCTTATGTACTTGCCATCATATTTCACTCACTTGTGTTATACCCTTCACAACACATCAACTGCTTAAATAAAAGAGGACTTTTAAAGAGATTTTCAAACACATAAAATTAAGCTAATAAAAAGGTCTTTTCTAATTACCCACATAGTTAGTTATTTATTCTTTTCTGCAATTCCTGCCTTCCATCTGGTATTATGTTCCTTCATTCTGAAGAACTTCAACTTTTTTTTTATAGCGAAAAACTTCTGTTTGGTGGATTCTCTCAACAGTCATTTATCTGAAGATCTTTTATTCACTTTTATTTTGAGAACGATATTTTCTATGGGTATAAAAATTCCTATGGATATAGCATACTACGTTGGCATTTCAGCAAAAGGAAAAAGATGTTATGGCATTGTTTAGGAATATTAATGACATTGATTTTACTGTCACAGTATTTCTGAAGAGAAGTTGGTGGTTTTTCTAAGCTTTGTTCCCTGTCTGCAATGTTTCTTCTCTTTCCTCGTGGCTGATTTCATGTTTTTATGTTTGATTTTTCAGTAGTTGGTTATGATTTTAGGTATATAGTTTTTTGTATTCTCCAAGGAAAATACAAAACTCCTTGGAGTTAACTAAGTTTTCTTGGATCTGTAGGTTGATCTCTTTCATTAATTTTTTAAAGTCATCGGACTTCTTTTTTTAAGTATTCTTGTTTTCCTTCTAATTCCCCAAATACATGTATATTATAGTGCTTAATATTAGAGATATCTGGTTTATTCTGTTTTCTTTTGTATCTTAGGTTGGATAATTTCTTTGCTCTGTCTTTAATTGAAAGATTTTTTTTTTCTGCTGAGTCCAGTCATCCATTAAATGGATTCTTCATTTCTGATACAGATTTTTTTTTGTTCCAGCATTTCCACATTTTTATTGATCATTTTTTACAAATAGTTTTAATTTTTTCTTCCGAAATACCCAATCTATTTACATATGCTATCTTTTGAATTAAATTATTTAACCTGTTTATCACACTTATTTTAAAATGCCTGTCTGCCAGTTTCAACATCTGGGTCATTTATTTATGTCAGTCTTCTATTTATTTATTTTCACTTCATTATGGATCTATTTTTGTTGTTTGTGTTTATAATTTTTAAATATATGCTGGACTTTCTGTATTTGAGAACAGTTGAGATAGAAGAAAATAAAATCTTAGGCATGCCTCTTATCCTGTCAAGCCACTAGTGGGGGGCTGAGTCAATCTTATTTGTAGTTTGGCTGAATATGGGCTTTTTTTATTTCTTTTGTTTATTTGCTTGAATTAAATTCTATTCTCCACCGTCTTCATAGGTGTTAGGCAGTGTTTGTAGAGACTGGGAGGGTTGTGCATGTGCACATTTTTGTCCAGCCAGAAGCCCATTCCTGCTCTGTTGTGCCCCAGGCAATCTGTGTTCATTCTGCAGCTCTGCCCCCAGACTGCGGTGCCCAGGGGATCCTATCTGGGCTCCTCTGCCTCTCCCCATCCTCTAGCCTGTGAGAAGCTGGTTCAGAGTTGGAACCAGAGTCTCCCTACCCATATCAATGACATTTACTCCTTCTCCTGCCTTAAGAAGAAAAGGCTTTTCATTTTCTAGAATTTCCATAATTCTGATTTCTTTAATCATCAGCTCTGTGATGGGTTTTTTAAAAAAGCAATGATTTCATGACCTGCCTGGCAGGCTTGTTCTTGCTTTTAGAGGGAAAACAGTGGTCTTTCCTCAATTTCGACTTTGTAACTAGCAGCAAAAACCCTGTGATGCTATTCTGAATTAATTTAGTATTTATAGGGATTTTAAGGGTTATAATATCTATTTAAAAATGAGTTTTCAGAAAATCTCAACGTGTTAAGGCGGTGTATTATTGAACATTTTCTAAAGGGAGGCATAAACAAAATTTGCTTGTAGTTTCTTTATCTAAACATAGCAGGTAGGATTGGACCGTACTTCTTGACTGGGAGTGTCCTCGGAGCGATCAGCCAGCTCCGGTGAGCGCTGTCCCTGCCGGGAGTGACCCAGGTTCTCGGCTGCATCAGGCAGGACGGGGATTCAGAACCCCAGGGCGGGACGAGAGGTCGGCACCTGCCCCTTACAAAGGACCAGAAAATGCAGATTTAGGCTTTGTGAGCGTCTGTGTTCTTACTTGGTTCTGTTTGTTTTTTACAACCTTCAAAATTATAAAAACTCTTGGTAGCTGAGGCTGTACACAAACAGGCCCTGGGCCGGGTCGTAACCCCAGGGCTCAGTGGTCTCTGCGGCCATTTTGGTCTCCAGATTCTTTTGTACTTGCAACACTAACGTTTGAAAATATATTAGAGGATCTAACTATAATGTGTTCTTTTTAATAAAGCCCTCAACATGTAATGTATTTCAGCATGTTTGAAGTTATGTAGACTTACATATATATATATATATATATATCCTATCATTTAGAGAAAGCTTTTTATCTTTCTTCTCTTTAGGAATATAAACCACCAGGAACCCGTAAACTTCATAATATTCTTGGAGTGGAAACAGGAGGACCTGGTGGGCGTCGTGCTGGGGAGTCGGGTCATACGGTAGCTGACTACTTGAAGTTCAAAGACCTCATTTTAAGGATGCTTGACTATGACCCCAAAACTCGAATTCAACCTTACTATGCCCTGCAGCACAGTTTTTTCAAGAAAACAGCCGATGAAGGTACAAATACAAGTAATAGTGTATCCACGAGCCCTGCGATGGAGCAGTCCCAGTCCTCAGGCACCACCTCGAGTACATCTTCAAGCTCAGGTGTGTCCTTTTGCTCTTAGATTCGGCTCTCAGAATGTTTGCTCTCTCCTTTGCGAATGAGGGTTATTTTAAAGTGTTTTTAGGAACTTGTTCATGGGGTGGGGAGGGATTATTTGACCTCGTCTATTCTTTGTATCAGTAAAAAATTCACCTTCCCCTGAAGCTTCAATACTTAATTATGCATGGTAGCTGGAAACAAAAACTCTTCATTAACCAAAAATTTTAATTGTTTTTTAAATGCAAAATCTTTGCCCACATCTTCAGTTTTCTCTTAATGAAACCAAACTTGATTGCATTTTGTTTCAGTGGTCCATGTGAAAGAATTCAGGTGTCGTTCTGTTAATGTCGATTTTCTTTGCACGTGGCATACTTCCGGTTTCAATGTTGCAGATGTAGAACATAAGCTTGGGCAGAATTAACTTTAAACTCACATGTTGCTTTGCGTCGCGGTTCTTAGGTGGATCGTCGGGGACGAGCAACAGCGGGCGAGCGCGGTCGGACCCCACGCACCAGCATCGGCACAGCGGCGGGCACTTCACGGCCGCCGTCCAGGCCATGGACTGTGAGACGCACAGTCCCCAGGTGAGCCTTCACGCGCGCCCTGCCCTGCCCTGCCCAGGCCGCTGAGCCGGGTGCCACGTGCCTTTAGCGCCATTCAGTCATTGACTCCAAAGGCTCATAGCATCCTCATTTATAAGGAATTATAATTTATAACCTCAGAAGCACAGACTTGCAATGTTCGCCCGTGTTTAGAGAAGGCTGACACTGGATGCATACCAGCCACTGCTCCCGTGTTTGTCGTATTTACTGCAGCAGCATTTCGAGCTTGACACTGTTCAGATTGTCATTTTGCATTGGGAACCGAGAGGTCATTGGTTAAGTGACATTCCCTAGTTACGGTCTTAATTACTGAGCTCTACTGCCACCCCGATCCTTCAGCAGTGATAGTCCTAGACTCTGAGTCAGTTTGTGGTTCGATTTTAACCTCCACATTGTTTTACGTTGTTGTGGGGTTGTTAGTTTTTTAAACGGTTAATGATGATGATCTAGTTAAGTAATTTTTAAACATGGGGCGAAGCAGATAGTGATGGTAACATTATACATTACACTCCCTTTGTAAAATACTAAGTTAATTCATAACGAGCATTGCTTTTATGGTGCTTTATGATAAGAGGCCACTGTGTCATTTGAGTGAAGAAGAACTGAAGTTGTGGAGTGTCCCCCCCATGCCTGTCATGGGGGCTCCTGAGTGACACTGGGGAGGATCACACACGTAAGAGGCTCTGTCCCTGCCGCTGATGCGTCTTCACCGACCTCCACAGGGCGAGCTTGCATGCTCCTCCTATCGTCTCTCTCTCTCCCATGCTCGAATATTGTCTCAGACTTTTCTCAGACACCTTTGGGCTCCTCTTCTCGCTCTCGCTCCTTGCTGTGTAGAGGAGTCTTCGGACACGAGCGCCTGGACCGTGGTGCAGTCCGGCCTCTGTCGCTCCCCTTGCTTCTCGGAGGCCTGTCTCTCGCCTGACACACTCCCCAGCTGAGCGCATGCGTGTGCTCACCCTCCTGACACGCACCTTCATCCTGACCCACCTGTCTCTCCCGCACCCCAGGGCCTTTGTTTCCAGTCGGTTCTTCTAAATGTCACTTCGGAGGTCCCCACTCTGTGACGTTGCAGATGCACCAGTCATATAAACTGGTGTCATTATTTTCACTCCCCTCACGGCTTCTGCTTTCATTTGTCCTTTGTACACATGGCCCTAAATTTACCCATTTGCTCAGGTCACACACCTGGGGAGAGGGAGTCAGTCCTGACCCCTCTTCCTCATCCCCCACGCCGAACCAGATAGTAAATCACGTGGACTCTGAAGACCCGAAACACATTTTCCTGTCCGCCCTCCTCCCTCGCTGCGTGGGCGCTGGCCTGTCACCACGGAAGACCTGTTCTGTCTCCAGAGCCCCGCGGTGTTCCCGTCGTCCTCATCTCGTCCTCATCTCGTCCCTGGAGCCACGGCGGCTGCTCTGCGAGGCGGTCTGACCGGCCCTTCCACTGCCTAAACCAGTCCTGCTCGGCTTACGCTTAAAACGTTAGACTTGTTGGGAGGGTGGCGGCGGTGTCGGTGCCCGTCCCCTCCCCGCTCAGGCCGTCTCTCCTGCCTTACGGGATCCTCATCCATTTTTTGAGTAGCCCGCGTCCTCGTCCACATCCCTCACACTCCCCGCGCTCGGCCTGCAGCGCTGTCCTCCCTCCTCGCTGTGGGAGCCGCTGTTGATGCTTCGTCTCCTAACGGGTCCCGCGGTCAGCGGCGGTCCCTGCTGCTTGCGGCCACCTCCCCTACCCGTGCAGGGAATATGCAGACACTTAGAAACGTGTCGCCCCCGGGAGTTAACGCTCTCCCTTATTTGCCTCGGTCCTCTTTTATATAATTTTTGAGTAGTTGATATATTCACGTGATTCAAAAATAAGTACATATAAAAGGAAATTTAGCGAGGTGTTCCCTTTTCTGTTCTTTAGACACCTAATTTCTAATGATTAGTTTTTGTATTCCTGAGATATTATATGCGTATGTAAGTATATAAATATATCTGTATTTTCTCCTAACCTTTGTATACTGTATACACTGTTTTACTTTTTGCATGTTTAATTAAAATATGTTTTGGAAGCATTTTTAGATCAGTACACAGATAGCTGTTTTCCCTTTTCTTTTTTTTTCTTCTTTCTTTTCACAGCCACACAGTATTCCATTGTTCAGATATTCAGTGCGTCATTTCCATAGTCCCCTATTAATGGACACTAGGTGTATTTTCAGTCTCTACTACTACAAATGGTGCTGTGACACACAGCATACTCTGCGCATATGTCATCCCATACACATGCCATTGTCTGTGATAGGAACCCCTGCCCAGGAAATGGCTGGGTCAGAGGGTAATGTGGCTTGTGATTTTGATAGCTTTTGCCAAATTGCCCTCCATATACTTTTACCAGGTTCATTTCCCACTAACAGTTTGGAGAAGCAGTCAGCGTATAACCTTTGGGTGAATCTGAAATGAAAAGTCGTCTTGGACAGAGTATAGTTTTATTTTGCTTATTTCTTTTTATGCATGAATTTGAGTAGCTTCGTAGTTAAGGAACCATTATTTATTTTCTGAGAACTTACTGCCTGTTTTTCTACTGGGTTTTCTCAATAGTATTTTTCAAATGTTCATTCTCAGACCCCCTTGGTCAAGTAAATATTTAATGATCTGTGCTAGCCACTGGTGATGTGGCTTTGTTTTCCTAGAGCTTAAAGTGATATAGTAAATAATTAATCAAATGAATAGAAACTTACAAGTACCATTAATTGTTACAAAAAAAAATAAAAACGGATGATATAATAGAGAATGGCTCTTTGGGATGTATTAATTCAAGTAGGCCAAACTGATAATAGGTAGATCCTCAAAATATGGTAGCTTAAAGAGAATGAAGGTGGTTTTTTTTTTGTTGTCTTTTAATGTAATAGTCCAGAGTGGGTATTCAAATTAGTGGCATGGCTTCTCTCCCATGTCCCAGGCTCCTTCCATCTTGTGGCTCCTCCATCCCCTAGGCCTAGTTGTTAGCGGCCTCCGGCAGCGGTCTTTTGTGGGCCAGGTTTGGCCATGACCTAGAAACTTTCATTCATATTTTATTGACTAAAACTGAGTCACATGGCCATACCTAAGTATAGGGGAGGTTGGGAAGTATAACTAGCCATATACTCAGGAATAATATTTTTTTGGTAGACAACTAGTAGCCTCTGTCCCGGTTTGGGGCAGCATTAGCCAAATTGGTCAGGGATGACTTTGGAACTGAAACTCTGGGAGAGAAGCATCCAAGCAGAAATGAGAAGTCAGAGCATTCTGAGCAGAAGGGGACAGTAAGTACGAGTGCCGGAGGCGTTTGAAAGACCTTGACCAGAGAGAGGCATAGAAGAAAGGCCACATGGCTGGAGCGAGAGGAAGGGTGGCTGTTGGGACTGGTTGGAGATGTGAGTGTTGACCAGATTGTGCAGATCATTGTATGGAGTTTGGATTATTTTGTTGTTTGATTGTCAATTCTATATACAAGAAGGATCGTACAGTATTTGTCTTTCTCTGCCTGACTCATTTCTCTTGGCATAATGCCCCTGAGGTCTGTCCATGTTGTGACAAATGACAAGACTTCATTTCTTTTATATTCCACTGTGTATACATGGGCCACAGTTTCTTTATCCATTCACCCATTAGTGGACACCGAGGCTGTTTCCGTATCTTGGTTTTTGTAAATAGTGCTGCAGTGAACGTGGGAGTACATAGATCTTTTTGAGTTAGTGTCTTCATTTTCTTTGGATAAATATCCACACGTGGAATTGTTGGATCATACGGTAGTTCTCTCTTAATTTTTTGAGGAATCTCCATTTGTTTTTTATAGTGAGGGTACTGATTTACATTCCCACCAACAGTGCACGGAGATTTCTTATTTCTCCACATCCTTATCAATGCTTATTATTTGTTGTTTTTTTTTTTGTTTGTTTGTTTTTATACTGGCCATTCTAACAGGTGTGAGGGGATACCTCATTGTGGTTTGGTCAATTTATAGCCTTTGCCCATTTTTTCATTGGATTGTTTTGTGGAGTTTTCGTTGTGTTTTGTTTTTTGTGATTGAGTCGTATGAGTTCTTTTTATATTTTGGATATTCACCCCTTACACTGTATATGCTGTGTAAATGTTTCCTCCCCCTCAGTAGGTTGCCTTTTCATTTTGTTGATGGTTTCTGCTGTGCAGAACCTTTTGAGTTTGATGTACACCCACTTGTTTATTTTTGCTTTTGTTGCTTTTACTTTTGGTGTCAGATTCAAAAAATCATCACCAAAATGTACCACCTATGTTTTCTTTTAGGAGTTTTATGGTTTCAGGTCCTTTGTTTAAGTCTTGAAATCATTTTGAGTTAATTTTTGTGTATGGGATAAGATAGTGGTAGAAGTGTGTTCTTTTGTATGTGGCTGTTCAGTTTTCCCGACACCATTCATTGAGGAAATTGTCCTCTCCCCATCACATATTCTCGGTTCCTTTCTTATAAATTAATTGACCATGTGTGCATGGGTTTATTTCTGGGCTCTCTGTTCTCTTCCATTGATCTGTGAGTCTTTTTATGTCAGTACCAGACTGTTTTAAATATTATAGCTTTGTCATGTCGTTTGAAGTCAAGGAGTGTGATGCCTCCAGCTTTGTTCTTCTTATTCAAGGTTGCTTTGGCTATTTGGGTTCTTTTGTGGTTCCATCAAAATTTTAGGATTACTCGTTTCCATTTCTTTGAAAAATGCCCCTTGAAATCCTGATAGGGATTTCACTGAATCTGTAGATTGCTTTGGGTAGTATTGACATTTTAACAATATTGATTCTTCTGATTCGTTTACACAGAGTAACTTTCCATTTGTTTGTGTCTTCGGTTTCTTTAATTAATTAGCGTTTTGTAGGTTTCAACATTCAGGTCTTTCACCACCTTGGTTAAAATGATTTCTAGATATTTTATTTTTGATGCAGTTGTAAATGGGTTTGTTTTCTTTAATTCTCTGATAGTTCATTATTAGTATATAGAAATGGAACGGGTTTTTGTGTATTGATTTTGTATTCTGCAACATTATTGATTTTGTTCTATTTTTGATGAAGTCATTAGGGTTTCCTGTGTCTGTCATTTGCAAATAATGACAATTTTTCTCTTCTTTCCAATTTGGATGCCTATTATTATTATTATTATTATTATTATTATTATTATTATTACCTAATTTAGATTTGTGCTTTTAAGAGGATTATTCTTGTGACTTTGGAGAACAGATTGGAAAAAGGCAAGGTTGGAAGCCAGGAGCTGGTTTAGGAGGCTGTTGTATTAATCTAGGCGAGAGATGATGGTAGCCTGGGATGGAGTGTTGGTGGTGGAGATGGAGAAAAAGTCGCTAGGTTTGGGCTCTTATTTGCACGTAGCTTCAGTGGTACTTGCTGACGATTTGGATGGAGTTGAGCAGCTGGATGGATAGATAATAGTGATTTTATTGGAACAAGAAAGATGGAGAGAGGAGGGGCTTTAGGGAGAAAGTGAAGGATCCCTTTTGGACCTGTCAGTGACTAGCCAGCCCTTTCCAGGAAAAGCTAGCAGACAGACCCGTGGCATAAACTCTGCTTCTGAGGAAAGAAAGTGGCCTGTGACACATACGAGCCTGGTTATGGGTATAACTTGTTCAAAATTGTAGCTTTCGTAATAAAAAATATTTTTCATTCTTGAACATGTTTGCAATTTGGCTTTAAGTTAACTGTTCAGCACATCTTAAGTTTCTTACTCTCCCCTCTCCGACGTAAATGCTAGCTAGTGTCGTAGGTTTTGATTGAAGATTACAACTGGGAAATGGCACTCTGAATAAAGCCTTTTAAACTCTGTTCTTACAGGTGCGCCAGCAGTTCCCTGCTCCCCTTGGTTGGTCAGGCACTGAAGCTCCTACACAGGTTACTGTTGAAACTCATCCTGTTCAAGAAACAACCTTTCATGTAGCCCCTCAACAGAATGCATTGCATCATCACCATGGAAACAGTTCCCATCACCACCACCACCACCACCACCACCACCACCACCACGGACAACAAGCCTTGGGTAACCGGACCAGGCCAAGGGTCTACAATTCTCCAACGAATAGCTCCTCTACCCAGGATTCTATGGAGGTGGGCCATAGTCACCACTCCATGACATCCCTGTCTTCCTCTACTACTTCTTCCTCTACATCTTCCTCCTCTACTGGTAATCAAGGCAATCAGGCCTACCAGAATCGCCCAGTGGCTGCTAACACCTTGGACTTTGGACAGAATGGAGCTATGGACGTTAATTTAACCGTCTACTCCAATCCCCGCCAAGAGACTGGCATAGCTGGACATCCAACATACCAATTTTCTGCTAATACAGGCCCTGCACATTACATGACTGAAGGACATCTGACGATGAGGCAAGGGGCTGATAGAGAAGAGTCCCCCATGACAGGAGTTTGTGTGCAACAGAGTCCTGTAGCTAGCTCGTGACTAAATTGAAACTTGAGTTTGTTTCTTGTGTGTTTTTATAGAAGTGGTGTTTTTTTCCAAAAAACAAAGTGCAAAGCTGCTTGAATCAGAAGGAGATTAACACACTGAACCGCTACAAGAGGGCAAAGCTGACTTTTCTTTTTTTTTTTTTTTTTTTTTAACTTGAAAAGATTGCAAAGGGACAATGAAGTTTTTAAAAGAGCCATGTCCAAACCCATCTTCACGGATAGCTCCGAGGTGTCCTCTTATTGCCTCCCCCATTTTAACTTGCCACATCCCGGTCAGAGTGGGGTTTTTGTCTTTCTATTCAACTAAAGTTAACGTTCAGATGTTGGTCTTGGTCATTTGCCAACTAATTTTAAAAGAAAAAGGCACTGCACATAATTCGCATAAAGGGCCCCCTGAGGGTGTTTTTTTTCCTTTTTTTCTTTTTTTGTTTTTGTTTTTTGTTTTGTTTTGGGTGGGGGGCGGGGAACGTGGGATTTTGAGTCTTCTACACACACACACGGAAATGCAGTACTGCAAGGAAGAGGGACCTCCGGCTCACACAAACATCACCTTCAGCTGTATGGAAGGGACGGTTGTATTGGCGTTCGTAAGGCACAGTAAGCACGCTGAGTGGCGGGGATCAGGACTCTCCTGTCTGAACCTACTGAGGAGCGAAGCAGCGATGACGCGGGACCCCGTGGGTCTCCTGTTGGCAAGGCCACGGGAAGGTAGTGAAGGAACGTGACTGGTCTCCCAACCAAGGTGCACTGAGAAGCAATCAACGGGTCAGTCGTGGCCAGTCCTGGGCAGGTCTGAGTGGTGGTCCTTGGGATAACCTTTGGCCTTATGGATTTGGACTCGAGATTCGAAGAGCCTACCATTTCAGATGCAATCACTTCCGGACATGCTTTTGCAGACGGTCCTTAATGCTGAACACACAGAGAATGGGTAATTCAAGAGGCCTTTCTTTTCAAATAGACTTTTGTGACCCACTAAGTGTAAGGTATTGCAAGGTCACTTTGCGTGTGTCATAAAGTTGACTTCCTTATTGGTTGAAGGTCACAGAGGTAGTGGTTTGCTTTGATGGAAATAGCTACAGCTGTGTCCCTTCCTGCTTTTTACTTTTCCTTTTGCTTTTTCTCGGCACGTGGTATCTCCACCATTTCTTCTGCACAAAGATGTCTTCTGTTCATCCTGAACATTTTTTAAAAAATGCAGAATTTTATGTGACTGCTTTTTTGCCTCACAATTATGCTGTGAATTTTACAAAAATTTATTTTCTTTTTTGATAATTTATTGTACCAAAGCTGTTTTTATAGCACATAGATGTCTGTAACCAATAATGTAGCAGTTCTGCACTTTGACACAAGGTGTAACTAGACCATTTTTAAATGTCAGTTGAAAATTATGGCTGTACTATTGCTTCAACAAAACTGGAACTGTTGTCGAATCCATAGCCAATACATTTACAGCACTCTCTGTACTGAACATGATAGATTGACATCTAATTCAAGATGACAACATCTGTTACATTCTCAATGTGTTCAGGCTTCTGAAGGTAAAGGGACACTGGATCCAGAAGCTATGGAACCAGCAGTTGATTCTCGTATTCCTGATTAACCTACTTGTAAACTTGAAAGCAAGACCTCGGTTGCACCAACAGGTCCCAATCTGAGCACGAGTAAAGCAGAACTCTCACGCATGACCCGAAGCGAACAGGCTGGTGTTTAAACAGGTGCCTCGTTTTTGAGATTACGCTGCCTTAATGTAACACAGTCTGGCAGTTGCTAAATTTGTGTTCCCATTTCAAATTGACCGATTCTAGGGTGTCATACTTTTGAGCGGTTGGATTGGGAGAGTGAAGATGAGTCGTGTACCTGTCCGGGATCGGAAGAAGCCTAGACAAGAAGCAGTGATCTACCTCTGCCGCAGCCCTGTCAGAACCACGCCGCAGACGCCGCTGTGCTCCTGACCGGCCGAGTCCGTGTGGCTGACTAGGTCGTTTTTGTCCTGAACAGAAGCAGGTTTTTATATGTGCACAGTGACACGAGAGAGGCTTACAAGGATGTGAATGTGAATGGAACCTTGGAAACAACCCGTTTTTATAAACCACACCCATTTTTTTCGTTGTTAATCAGGAAATCCATATTTATTTTGTAATTAAATGTCGAGCCTGTGGATGATTTTTGAACTTGGTAGTTCATAAAGGTTTACAGTGAATAAAAGGATATCATCTTGAGTCTAGCAATATCAGAAGGAATTCAGTAGTTACTGCTGTTTAGAATAGAAGGTAAAGACATTATATGGGTCAGGTCATTTTTTTTCTGTGCTGGTTGCCACATCTTAAAGAGCACCAAAAAAAAAAAAAAACACGAAACACAAAAAAACAAAAGCAGTTTTTAAACCGCTCTTTACATAAAGGAAATCATAAAATCCAATGCTTCTGCATACTGTGTTATGTTACAGTCCAGTTTTGTGTGCTTTACTACACGGTTTGGTTACAGGACTTCTGTGCATTGTAAACATAAACAGCATGGAAAAGGTTAAATACCTGTGTGCAGATTGTAAGATCTGGTCCGGACTTGCTGTGTATATTGTAACGTTAAATGAAAAGAACCCCCTTTGTATTATAGTCATGCGGTCTTATGTATGATAAACAGTTGAATAATTTGTCCTCAGACTCTTTACTATGCTTTTTTAAAATTAATTTAAGAAAAATGTAAACATAGTAAAAAAAATCTTCCTATGCAATCAGCCTGGTCCAGGTGATGGTCTGGTAGGTTTGCCGAGTGGAAATGAGTCACGTGCGTGGAAAGGGAGACGGTAGTCGCTTCCACGTGGGCTTCGAGAATCTCGGGAGGCAGCAGTCGGAGGTGTCACGGGTCACTGTGAGTTTTACAGCTGATCCGTTACGGGAGCGGCTACTGTATTCAGTTTCCCTCTGAGTCACACTGCTAACGGTTCGTGCTGTCGAAAGCGGACGTGCGGGTTGACCTTCTCCGACGGGCTTCGCCCTGCTCGGGTGCAGTAGGACTCGGGAATGGCACGCTCGTCCTTCCCCAGATGCTCGTCCGGGCACGGGGGCCTTTCCTGCGCAGAGCAGAGCCTTCCGCGCTCGTGGGTTCACTGCTGAAGCCGGAAGCCTCCTAACTTGCATACGAGTATGTTAAGGTGGCTTTCGGAAGGCAAAAGACCTAAAAATAGTAAAGTGGGGTTCTGCTGTAAAGTTCAGGGTGGCTCCTAAAGTTACAGTTCCACGAGTGCGAGAGGAAAACTTCCTCTCGTTTTTCGTAGAGCCTGAGCGTTTTATGTAGGTGAGTGGCACATTTTTGTCTGATATTGGACTCCAAAAGCCGGGACTGACTGTTATGTAATGAATATTCGAGCTACGTGTAAAAAAAAAAAATCATGAAGGCTGCAGTATTTCTATAAGGTCCCCAAAATGACCATCGTGTTTGTCGCTGTGCCTAAGTCTTACTCATCACAAGGAAATACAACAACGAAATGCACAGACGAGGTAGCACATGCTAAGTTGCTTCTGGGCTAGCATTCCAGTCCCCCTCGGCCTATACCTTCATTAGCTTTCAGAGTACAGGTTCGGTATGTACTTTCGTGTCCATTTTTGTAGTTGGTGACCATACCTGAGAGAGCAGATGGTTCATTCCAGATACAGAACTTAGTCTTCGTGCCATAGATGAAAAAATGTGAAATTTTAAGGTTAAGTTTGGGAGGGAAACCGACTTTGGCACGCTGGGACCGCGTTGAGGTTTATAGCGTCCCACTTGGGGTGCCTGGGGACCCACTGCTGGAAAGGAAGGACGCCTTTGGGGTCAGGGAGAGTTGGGCAGAAGTTCTCAGCTTCTTAACCACGGCTCTCTTGCCCCGGACTTGTCTCCTAGAGTAAAAATGTACAAAGAACAGAAGAAGCCCTGAGAAAATGGCTTTATCCTTTATCCTCCCCGTCAGTGCTTTCACTGAGAGTCATCTGGGGGTGTCGCCTGGGAGTTTTCACATGTCCCTGTAGTTAAAGCACTAGGCATTTCGTGAGGTAAGTGGTCCGTCGGTTCACGTGTCTGTCTGTGTCTCTGGCATTATGTACGGCTGAGGTCCCAGGTTTTAGCCGCCCGCAGTGGGGAGCGGTACAGAGCCCAGATGTGCTCGCATCATGAGTGTGTGGGGTAACGTTTACCTTGACCCGGAGAGCCCAAGGTATTTGTCATCGTTCCCCCCAATTTCTTACCTGAAATCTTCCTCAGGGACAAAAAAAAAGACCTCTCCAGTGAAAACCCTGTGGTTTAAACACACAGATCCCCAGAATCCCGCAGGTCCCCACACACAGCTGCTTGCCCTGAAAACAGCCGTTTGCCACCACCCCCCACCTCGAGGGTGGTTTATTGCCCAGCTGGAGAGGGGTGGGTGGGTGGGAATGCACGTGTGCATGATTCCGTTTCGGCATGCCGTGAGCTCCCTCCCATCTCTGTCACCAGATGCCATGGTCCAGCCTCAGCAGGGTCTGAGAAGCAGATGGTTGGGATAGGCGTTGGTTACTCACATGCAGTTTTGAACGTGAGGCAGGGAAGACGGCAGCTGAGCCCTTGGTGAAGGATGGGGCAAGTGGCAGGTGTCGGTGGGCAGTGGCGTCCTGGGCACAGGTGACTGCGTGGTCTCAGGTCTAGAAAGATCCTCGAGAGCTTTTTTTGGTTGCAACACGTGGAAAGGACTAGGTGGTCCTAAAGACCATCATTTATTTGGTTGTCTTTCCATTTAAATTGTGAAAATCGCTACCTTTGGGATTTGGGGGTTTTTTATTGCTGGAAGTTTTGCTCCCAGTGTATTTACTCACTCATCACTGTGATTTCCCCGAGTTCTTTAGCTGAAACCGCAGTAAAAGGGAGAGATTCAGAATCAAAGGAAAAACACAGGGGCGCCCTTGGGTGGTGGTGATTCTTCCCCCGGAGGGTCCAGGGGCTGGAGTGACCTCCCAGGCGGGAGGTGGCTGGGCTGTGGCTGGGGGACACCGACCAGAGGGGACAGTTTGCACCAGTGGGAAATGCTGATGGCCCAGCATAGACCCAGGAGGACGGACGGGCGGGTCACTTGACCTCTGCCCCACGGAGATACGGCCCAGAGGTGGCCCAGAGGTGCACTGGTGGGCACGCTGGGCTCTGCAGCTCCCTGTGAAGCTACGACGACTTCCAGCATGTCAGAGCGGTCCTTAAGTGTAACACAGTGAGTGACACAGTGACCCAAACGGGGAGAGTTCATCTTTATGTACCTCGCAGACCAGCCCGGGTCAGTGCAAGGTGCAGAGCGAGGCCGTCCCGAGCGGGGTTAACCTCAGGCAGTTCTACTCGCCTAGCGAGTCCGTCAGCAAGATCTAGAAAAACGACCGTGGTTTCGGTGAACTCCCGGTGATCTTATCAACCTGTCGAGTCCTCATCAGTTAAAAACAGGCGTGTTCAACCGGCCGGAGGATTTACAATCACAGGTGCTGCGCCGCTCACACGCCCAGCACCTCTGGTTCAGGGTGGCGAGGGGGGTGTGGGCATCTGTGTTCATAAAGAAGCTTCAGAGCAGTTCTGCACCTGAGCCGGGCACGACTCAGAAGGCGGGCGAGGTGTGTGCGGCGGCTCTGAGGAAGCAGAGTGATGAGCATTTTAAAGTGCACTTTTATTAGTGAAGTGTGTGTGTGTGTGTGTGTGTGTGTGTGTGTAAATTAAAACTTACAACTCATATTGCATTACACATTATGAAACAAGCCTCCAGGAAAGGCAGAAAGCACCGGGTGTGAGGTGTAAAACAGTTCATAGGGTCGATGGGACCGCCTGTCATTAGCCCCCAGCTGTCCCGTGAGGGACGGCTCGGGATCTCCGTGACAGAGCGGGGGGGCGGGGTCCTCGGGGGCCTTGGCCACCTGATCCGAGCACACGGACGTTGGGGAAGTGCCCCCGGTGCGGTGCCCACGGTTTCCAGCTCCGGACTTGGGTTCAAGTCTCTGCTCTGACCCCAGGCAGGTTGCTGCGTCTCCAAGCTCACTCTCCTCTCCTTGCTGGAGGGGGCGGCTGCAGTGCCCACTCCGGGGTTTTGTGCTGGCTTCGATGTGATCACGAGGGTCTTAGCACGGTGTAGGAAGTGCTCAGTCCATGGCATTCGTAAATAAACACCTGGCCGGAGTCCACGGCACGCATTAAGCTACCTTTATCCACCTGCGTGTGATACGCGCCGTGGGGAAAGCAGGTGAGTGCTTTCTCATGGACGATGAGACTGGGTTCTCTCCCAGTTGACCTTGATTTCTGGAGTCTGACCGGATGTTACACACCCCTTTACTCCTTGATTGTGCCGCTGCACGATAACCTGCGTCCGTTTTAGGATTTTGAGGTGGTGTATTTTGTAGTTTCCTTTGCTTCCACGTGATACATATTTAAACGTTCTGTGAAGGATGAGTTTTCAGTAGAATTTTTCTCCACAACTTCTTGGAGGCCGTTCGGAGGAATAACGGTGCAAAGGGTGCGTTCTCTGACAAGCACCGTCATCAGAGGTTGGTCATCCTGTGTCCGATGGCGCCGCTCCCCACCGTGAGGCTTATCCGTGGACGTTTATTTTACCTTCAGAGATATGACTTTGCAACAGGGAAGAAAGAGGGAAAGTGAAAATCAGTTCCCAAGTGTATAAACTTGGGAATATTTGGGAAGCTCTCAGGACTTAATAGTTATAACTCACATTTTCAAAGCAGTGAAGGGGGTAGCTGCTGGCTTCCGTTTTGGTTTTTACTTTGTTGATATGTTGATGTGATCTGCGCATCCATCAGCCTGGGGGCCCGCAGTGGGATCCCCATTCTCTTCAATCCTCCCGAAAACCTGATTGAATATATATGACTGATGACACCTCACATTCCTACTGCAGTGGCCTGTGGCTTTTTGGCTGGATAAAGATGACAGCAGTCAGTGGCTCTAATGGGGGTTAAGTGTTCACCTGAGATAGATAAAATTCTCTGAGGAGGTAGAATTCTCCACGCTCCTAACATCCAAACGACGTAGACAAGCTTCTGCTTGTCAGCCACAGGGGCCTGCCTTCTGCGCTGTGCCTCTTCCCAGCCCCGGGCCTCCCACACCCTCCTGTGTGCACGCATCAGCTCGCTGGACGTGCCTTCGGCTGGGCAGCCTGACCAGAGGGAGCCCCAGCGCTGACTGTACGTACACCCCAGGGTCAGAGTGGGGGCGGGCAGAGGCTCCCGGGGCCCTGGCTTACGACAAACTGCACTTGCGGACGTGAGTGATGCTTTGCCGCTTACACAGCATTCAGTCAACCCCCACCGCCCTCTGACTCAGGCGCGGCTCACCCACCCGGGCTGGCTTCCCCAGGCAGGAATGTCGGCGCTGGAGGCGGGGTTGGGGAGGGGGGCGGGTTACCTCCTTCCCGCAGACACCTTCCTGACGGTGTCTGCCCTTCGAGTGAAGACAGAGCAACCTCACATCTGTGCTAATCCAGAAGAATGCAAGTCAGGGCCTTGTCCCGTGAGGCTTCCCTCGTGGGTGTTCGCCAGTCGTGGTCTCTCTCCCTGGCCCGGTTTGCTCGGCAGATGAGAGTTCTGCCTCGTGCTCACCAGAAGGGAGGGACCAGGGCCACCAGGTCCAAGAAGCCAGGCAGCAGCTCTGCTTTCAAGGTCCGGCTACAACAGTGAACTTGAACTATCCATCTCCCCTGCTTCCCGCAGAAGACCCTCCAAACCAAAGAAAGCGATCGATATGAATTCTGGAAAGGGAATTTAAAACTGGAAAGACCTACCCTGAAGGAAAATAATGTTTTATGAGTGTTGGGTTTGGGATGGCTGACATGAGGGCTGTGTGAGAATAATTATGCCTGTCGTGTGCAAGGCACTTAGCTGTGTGTTTGGGGGTGACACTAACAAGCATGTCTCGGGTGGGGCAGACAGAGAGCAAATAACCCCAAGTATGCATTCGGGATCGGGGTGCGGACAGGGACCCCGTTCTGGTCCAGAGCCTAGGGATTTTTCCCCTGAGGAATTGAGGTCTATACTGGTATTTGGTGGGCAGATGGGAGTCCCCCAGGAGATGGTGGGAATGATGTAGAATCCAAGAGAAGGAAACAGGGTGTTCAGATCCCGGTGTGATGAGCGGTGGAGGGGGCTTGCGCGTGTCCGTCTGCGAGTGGAGAGAGGCCAGCGCTGCTGAGGATGCAGTGGGGTTTGGCGGGTCCTCAGAGCTGGCTGTGGAGCGTGAGGGTGGCGAGAGGGGCAGGGGTCGGGCTTCCTTCAGCCTTCGGGCTTGAGCATCTCGGTGGGTGGCAGGGCCGTTAGCCAGGGTTTGGAACGCAAGGGGAGCGGGTTTGCCGCAGAATTGCGTGTTCAGTGTTAGGACTCGGAGCGGTTAAGAGCTTGAAAGACATCTAAGCAGAGATGTCGTGTAGGGAATTTGATATAAGTGAAGGAATGGATCGATGGTGGGGAAACGGATGGTAGGTGTTTGGTCCTCATCTAGGCAAACGGTGGTGAACGAGGTGATGTTTTAGATCTGTCGAGGGGATAGAGATCATTTTGTCCCTCGCCCGCCACTCACCAGCATCAGCTGGGGGCCTGTGAGAAATGCAGAGTCTCAGGCCCGGCCGGACCCGCTCAGAGTCTGCATTTTAACAGGGTCCTCGGGGAACCCGCTCAGACAGACAGTTCAGTCCGAGACTCGCTGGCTTACACCTCGCTTTGCATTGGAAGAAACCTGAGTTTTTGCAACTTGTTCAAGACGACGCAGCTGACCAGTGACAGGGTCAGTTGCTCGTCCAGACCCCTTTCCCGTTCTCCATGCTGACCTTGACGGTTGAGGTCGCACGCCGTAATCAACGACGGCTGGAGGATTTCTCCAGTGGTTGTGCCACGAGAAGCGGAGTTGTGGGGAGGCGAATTTAGCATCCGTTCCTGGGG